>JAHZNA010000733.1:0-88191 GCA_027743935.1 Sinodicranocentrus sp. ZH6 | reverse complement strand
ATTACGTTGTGCATATCCCATTATTGTGATTATTGTACTTAACCACATTATTATGCTGGATTAGGGTTGTAATACTGATGTAGTTTATGATGTTTGCCAAACGCTCGTGTAGCCTAAATTCGGCTTGTCTTTCTTCTTGCAGTAATGTTTATGTTCATCTTGGAAATTTTTAACGATTTTTGCAACTACAAATCTAGGTTTCTTACGTCTTCATACGTAAGGCAAACTTGCATAAAGTATAAATTTGTGGGGCATTATCATACAGGGGAAAAGGATGGACAAATGACATGATATGTTCCCTTTTTCCATCGCACATTATTAATGAAGCAAAGCGTGCCTTCGGAACAAAGAAACCATGCAGCTTTATACATCCCAAAAGAAGAGGAAAAAGTAGCGAGAAAGAAAGCACAACAGATGGAAGATCGAGAGAGGGTGAGGACAGAAGAGGAGAAAATATAAATGAGTTTTCCTTGTAGATTTTTACTATTACTTTTTCCGCCTTATGTATATTCATACAGCTTCTCATCCATTATATATAGCGAAAAACGTTTCTAATTCTGATCTACCTCTGCTCCAGCTCTTCATGGAAAAAGTTGAAACGAGAATTTATATTTTATCAAATCCATATGCCTATTCGCTCTTACCCAAAAATGTCAGTCGTGGAAAGAGGAAGGTTCACTGCATTGAAATGAACAACTGAGCTTTGTGAGTATCTCCGACTTCGTTGTCTCAGCTCATCTCCCGGTCTTCCATTTACATACCATGTTTTATGCATAAGTCATTCAAAGTTGAATTCACCAAAGTTTTACGGTACACAACAGCGCAAACCCTCGTGTTTGTACTTGTCAGACAGAAAAATAAATGGTAAAAACAGTAAAAAGCACATCGATGAGTATAAAACAGCCGAATCTTGAAAGTATCATCGTCATCATATATACTCACATCCTTTACATTTTTGGTACATAGGGACTTTCTAGAGTACTTCAACCCCAACAGGCAAACGTGTTTAGTTCCATGTTAAAGTATCGGTCATTTCAGTTCAGAGATTTCCATTTCTGGAACACAGCCTCCATCATTTGTCCTGTAACATTTCATACATCAGCGTACATGTTTCCTGGGGAAAAAGCCGGGTTTGAATGAGTAACTAACTCATTGATAATGGTTCAGTGCGTATTGAGGATTTGACAAAGATTTAGGGCTCCGTCCGGCAGTGACTGACAAGCATTTCATTCGAATCAACTGTACGAGATTCTCAGATGACATTATGTTTCATCGGTGTTGATTATGCTATACACATATAGAATTCATTAATCAACTCTAGAATAAATCCACTTCATAACTTTGGCGTTTCTATTTCCGTCTCCTTTTTGGAGTCGTCACGTTTCGTTTATTTACCTTATAACTGGATCCAAACCGAAACGGACAGGTTTTACCTTGAAAATTAAATTACCACATAGTATTTCCACCCCAAGAGTTTCCCCATCCACAAACAATGCCCAATACACACATACATGGAAATATCCGACAAAGAAGACACGCATAATACAAACTGTCTTAAGATTCCCAGTGGAATGGAAGTGGAAAAAGAAAATCAGAGCTTGGCTCTCCGCTTTCCGCCTTTTCCCTGCTAAAACTTCCACCGATAACTGGATTGAATCATGATCACTCATCACATCCCATCACAACAAGCAACAGAGAGCAAGTTGCTCCCAAATGATGTAGCTTAGAGTTTGTGAGCCTTTAATGCACTAAATGCAACGTCTGTGTGTGTACCAAATGTGAATGTATTTTGCTGGTTGCTTACAATAAGAAAAAAATCAACCGCGACTTGGATCTTAATGCTATTGAAAGTGATGTGTGCATTGGTGTGTGTATAGGTAACTCAGCCAGTCACTCTCTCACACACTTCACTACTGCTTGCATTTCTCGGCACGCCACCAATACCACACTATTCCAGTAAAAGTAGTGTACATAACGAAAAGATAATAAGTAAGTATAAGTACGCTTTAACTTTGACAGATTTTATGTGAGCATTTCGATAAAAGAAAAACTAAAGACTTGCCATCAGAAACTCTCATAAGAATCACGTTACCACTCTGTGAATGTGCTCACAATGAAAACTTGCAGTGGCGGTGGTAACGGCAGTGTAGTAGACCACGGTACCACTGCCACCACTACTGTGTGGTGGTAAAAGTAAGTAGTTTTTAGCGATCGATTGATGCATCGTGTCGACCGGAATAGCTGCAAGCTTTTAGCACTAATGCTTCCTTCCAACTTTCAAGTCACCCTAAAAAGTTCCATATAAATAAATGTAATATCCACATACACACACTCAAAATAGAGAACGTAAGCAAAGCCAGTTGATAATTTTTCCTCTCTGTTCCCTCTCCTTTCTTTATCCACTTTTCTCTTTCTTTTTGCCCTCTCGTTTCTCCCCATGAAGCTACCATCCATATTCACTCATCTATTTCAGACAGACCACGACGATCAGAATGAGATTTCGGGTTGTGTCACTCCTCGTCACAGGTCTTCATGAAAACATTTTTTACGAAGAATTAGAGCACAACCCAGTGGGTGACAATGCCTTATATGGATTATGGCATTGAGTACGGCTCGTGGATGGGGATGTGGCAAATGCATTTTGAATGCGAAATTAAAGGTTATGACGGAGCAATTTTAAATCATTTTAAAGTGCAACCAGCAGAGGGGGAATCTTTTGTATTTGATTATTAGCTTCAATCACACCTATGATCAAGCATTTTTTGAAAGAGTAATGAGGAGGAAACGAGCGTAAAGATGATTTTTCATTTTTCATTTTGCATGAATGAACCAAAACGTAAAAATCTGTTATTTTTTTCTTCATTTTACCAAGAACAGAGCTCATCCACGCTCTCTCACACTTTGTGCACGTTTCACAAATGAGAGGGATCTCTGAAAGATCGTAAAACGTGAAATCTGGTTACAGTTAATATCCTTAGCTTTTTATTAGGTAGCCGCAGAATTTCCCGTGTTTCACATAGGCACTTCCTCTTTCCATCCTGTATGTTTTTTTACTTCCTCCGAGTTATTTGATTTTCATGTGGTAAAAGTAGAGGAAGCAACAACAACAAAAACTGGGTAGTAATAGTAATGCAACAACATTTTTGCTATCATCATCAGTAATGCCGAGGGAGTTGCATTTATTTACTTGGGAGTTTTCATTTTCCCTCTTCTCTTTTCTCTTCTTTTCTTCCCAACCCTATTCACTTTTTTCTCGAATGTTTTACCCTCGCGTGTTTTTATATTTGTTCTTCTTCTTTCCCCTTTTGTTTCTGACTGCAGTGCATAAGGGATTTACACTGGTGTAAGTTTCTTTTTCTCGTTCTTTGTGCAAATTTACTAAGAACAGGATAAAGTCAAAAGGGACTGGATTGAATGGGGAAGTGAAAGGCTTGAATATATCCACAAGATTTTTAACTTTTGTGTCTTTACCGTTGATACAATATAACTGCAAAATAATCTGATACCGTGTATATGTTTACAAGAATCTTCGTCCACTTTTGAATACAGTTTACAAAATTTAATACTCATGCGAGATCAGTAAAGTTGAATTGAAATTGTAGCAAAATCATGAATACATTTATAAGCACGTAAATACATGGTATTGACAAGAACATAAGTATTTGTAAAGCGCTATATACTATTTCAAAGAGTTTTCCAAGAGTGACCAGTGACCATCTAGTAGCATGTTTTTGGTAAATCACAAAAGAACTTTATACATTATTTTCTGTAATACCACTCCACTAGCCAAGATCTGTATACTATTTCAAAGAGTTTTCCAAGAGTGACCAGTGACCATCTAGTAGCATGTTTTTGGTAAATCACAAAAGAACTTTATACATTATTTTCTGTAATACCACTCCACTAGCCAAGAATAGTTGTGTTGACGGAGCAGAGTCACAAAAGATTTGCATAATATTGAGAAGTACGTTAAAAGTTTTACAACACAAGCACAAGATTTTCACAGGGTCACACTCAACTCAAGAGTTTTTTGTCATCTGATTCCTTCCCCTTTGCGGAAGATACTTTAGAAGAAAAAGAAGGAAAGCTTTGTGAGTGAATAAGGGATGTTCAAAAACTCTCAAAAGTTAAAGCGGGATATCCGTGCTCTTCTTGGCTTTTACCGGCTTCTTTGCTAATGTCCAGTCTCGCATTTCCACATCAGTTTATACTCTGCGCATTGCCAAAACTAGGGGGTTTCAACTGAACACTATGCACTACAAGCACCCAAAAGTAAAGTTTCTCGGTTGGGGCAACTTGATCCTCCTATATCTGTTTATCTTTCCAAGTCCAGAGCACTGTACTGCTCTGGTAGTCAACTGGAAAAAACGAAACCTCCACAAATATTTCAAGATGAATCCATAAATTTCATTCTCTGTGATTTCTGACACTTTATAATCACATTTTATCACATTCCCTACTCTACCACCATGTTATTGCTGGCTTAAAAGCATCTCTGACTCTGTCTGTGCAGTAAAATTCCGTGGAGGTCTCATCACATTTTAGTTTGAAGATTGCAGTGAGTATCTGCTACTACCTTTTACGTATCAGTTTAACTGGTACCCTTCAACGAGGTTGCCTATTTTCGATAGAAAAAGGGTCTGTTGCTGATATTTTTTCTCCATTCCTCTAATCAGTTCTGTACTGTATTGATTCTAATACCTCGATTCCTGTATCAGCACTGAGCATTTCGACAAAGACACAATTTAAAGTTTTGAAGTATGAATGCATTCCTAGCATTCCGAGACAGCAAAATTGTTCCATCCTTCTGTACATGCACAAGTGTTCTTCATAATAAGTTATATCAGCTTTGAATTTAAGATGAACAGCTTAAACTAAAGTACGATATAGTTCAGAAAGCAAACATTGCTAAACATACGCATACGCTCATGCATGAAAATACGCTCATATCGCGTTTTTATTATGGCTGGATGTTTTCCTTGTATGTGATATGTCTCACTGCCAGTCTCTAGTCGATTACTCACTAACGCGTCACTGGGGTGTTCAATTATCTGTTCTCAATAGTGATAGCTAGTAAGATATTGTAAAAACACTTTACCTGTACATATGTACAATCGTATCGCACATCATGCGTTTTTAATGCGTAATTTGTTTCATCATCACAATTGTCTCCAAAATGTAATTACAAGAGAGTCGACAAAGGTGGCCTTTCTAAGTATATGATACATGCAGAACACATTTTTGTCTTGCTCACTGTCGTCCTGATGTAATAAAAGCATAAAAAAGTATGGAAATGTATATCGTAATAATGTCGTCTTGCGTTGATTTCTCCACGGGCTCCTTACTTGTTGCGATTATCAAGGTGTCTGAAAAGCTCTCAAAGGAGTTATTTGTCTTTTAGTGTAGCAGAAGCGCTTGTTTCTCATCATATACAACCCTTTTAGTTCTCCAGATAAATAACCTTTTTCAGAGGAAAAGCACTTTCAGACAAAGAAGTGTATGGTAATGATGATGTGTTTCATACAGGCGTCCAACAGTATTGCCAACATCCACATGAAAAGTATGTGTAATTTTGGAGAAAAAAAACATTGAAAAAAGTATGTTCCAGTGAGTCATTTTCTTGCATGTTTAAAAAAATACATCACTTAATGGCAAAAGTGATGTTCCAGTAATCACCCCTGGAACAAACAAGTTGAAAAGTGCTAGAGAAGACAACCTGAGAGTGAGAGAGTTAAAATGAAAATACTTTGAGACTGGGGTCATAATGCAGTCATGTCATTTGCAATTTAATCTTACTCATGTTTATTTGTGTAAACGTATGTAATCACAAGGTAAAAACATGATTTGGTCCTTGAGGAACCTTTTAAAATGGGCATACTAAAGGAGAGCAAGAAAGGCTAGGTGAATCGGTGCCGCCGTGGCTTTTAAGTTTTTAAAAGTTATCCAGCAGCAAAGTAGTGGTCTCTGGAGACGTCATTTTCTCCAGTAAAGCTTTTATGTTTTTTTCCCTTCTAGAACACATACATTTTGCTCTATCTGTTCTGATAAAGTTGAATTTTACTCTTATGCATAACACCAGATGCTAGCGCGGAAAGACATTGTGCGACCCTGTTATACATTATGAAAAATGATCATCAGGATTTGTCATGGTTCTCCAGGGATAAAAATGGGGGGAGGATTTTAAAACTCGGTTCACGCTAATGGACCTTTCTTTTCTTTTAGAGCGGCTGGATTCATAAATGTGTGGACAATTCTCTGACCGATCATGACATAAATATCAACCTCAGACTTTAAAACAAATACCACTTTTATCATTTTTCAAAATTTATGCTCACCAACGATGCTTCTAATGTCTGAAAGATAATGCATATATTCGTGTCTAAGCCTTTTTATATTCGAAGCGTAGTTCCTTCCAAATATTCAGAATGATAATGGAAGTGAGTTTGATGGGCTGAATTCTTTGCGCCATTTATTGTGAGAATATTCACGTGTATACTACAAAAGCTGTAAAAGCAAGCATTAATCTTTTCAACGCGAACAAACTTGAAGCTTAAATTCTGCATTATTGAGAATAT
The DNA here is from genome assembly GCA_027743935.1 of Sinodicranocentrus sp. ZH6. Classification (NCBI taxonomy): domain Eukaryota; kingdom Metazoa; phylum Arthropoda; class Collembola; order Entomobryomorpha; family Entomobryidae; genus Sinodicranocentrus; species Sinodicranocentrus sp. ZH6. The sequence goes on along the minus strand of JAHZNA010000733.1, from coordinate 81,616 downwards.
GCATTCAATAATGATTACATGTTTTGTGTCTACATTTACTGCTTTACGAAAATCCATGCGATTTCAATTCAATCTTTCATAGTACAAAATTCATTTAAGTTCGTCAAATAAACTGATATGATCTTAATTCAACTGATTTCACATGGATTATACCAAACCGGATGTGATAGATTGCATGTTGAACGGTATCACAATCAGTAAATTGACAATCGTTGTAACCTTTACGAGTTTTGTTTGTCCAAGCGTGTGGAAACTAGTTTGCGTCACAAATATCAAACGAAATTTTGAATGCTCTTTTACATGTACGCTTTGAAATAAAACAGACAAATTCTGTCAGTTTAGCTTTCATTCGTAAGTTACCGAGTAGACATTGAAAATAAAATAAAAATAAAGGTTGACACGATGGGCTATAAATTTGTTTATATTATCGTGATTGCTGCGGCTTACGCTGTGCTGCAAGCCGATCAGGCACAAGGATTTTCGTATTTCCAGGTTTGAAAGTTTTCAACGAGCTATTTGATCTTGGCATACTCTTTTTTAACTTTTAATTTCTGCTGATGCTGCTTAGGTCGCCCCACAGCATGAAGCAGTTAAAGAAACTCAACATCATCAACATCATCAACATCAACATGAAGGAGCTCAATCATCTCCATTCCCAGGACATCATGAAGGGGCTGCATTTGGATTTCCAACCCTTGGAGGTTTTGGAAACTTGGCAGCATTTGGTGGCTTTGATTTAACCAGCTTAAAACCAAAGCTTCAACAAGTAACTAAACATATGCAGACCCTTGGTGCCATGATCCCAAGGATGCAAAACCAAATGTTCATTCAAGCAAGTCTCAACGCTAGTGAAAATGCATTTTACTCATCTTGTGGTACCTCTGTCAGACATTGTGAATGGGTGCAATCCGCAAAAGTCTTCAAGAAGCAGGTAATTTTATCCACACAAGAAGAAGGAAACTCACAACCAGCAGGAGTGGAACAAATATGCGTTGTTAAAAACCACGTCTGCGTTGGAAATACAGAAACTTGTGTAAGCGAAAGAAATTGCGACGTTGCAATGAAAATCAAGTGAAATCACTCGTGAAGGATCAAACTGGTCTGGAATTGAACAAATTTCTCACATCAATAACTGTAATATGGGTGAGTCCAGAGAGATTAAACTTCATTTGAAAATCAATTCATCATGTATGGAACTAATTTTGAATTAATCTGCAGAAAGCCAGTCCGCTACCGACAGTTCTAGAATGCCCCAAATGTATTTCGGCATTGGGCTTGCCACCTACGATGAATCCGGTCAAAATGTTGGATTGCTCCAGGAATATTAGAGCATCTGATTTCAAGATGATTTTCTTGTGGAAAAACTCAACTGAAGCTACTGGAACTTGCAATCGCCCATCAGTAACTTTTAAATACGTTTCTTTCTTTCTCCTGATTACGTTTCCTGATTAGCGTGTAATGTATTGTAATCCCATACTATTCATTTTCTTTTACATTTACAGATGTTTGACTTTCAAAGAGTGAAATTACATGATCACGAAATGATTACGCACACTAGAACGTGGTCTCACGTTTGCAGTAACATTGACAGCAAAGTTGCTGAAAGCCCATTCCAGCTTAAATCCTTTTTGACTCATTTTGTACCAACTGCTCATTATACTTCCTACTTTGCTTCACCTTTTACTTTTGCTGGTATGAAGAATGTTTTATTTCTTACCACTCTATACTTATGATTAGTCGACAATTTCTTTAACATTTGTATTTTTTATTGCAGATAATTTTCAGCCCACTCTTTCATCCAATGGAATGGTTATTAGTGGAGTCATTAATGCGTAAATGACGATTTTAATTAAGTCTATAATTGAGTCATTCTTCTTGGATTAAACAGATTAATTACAAAAGCTTTCCCTCATCCTCAAATAATTTGACGTCGTAGTTTCTAATACACACTTTTAATTTCTAACGAACTCACTAGTTTCTCGTGGAATTCAAATAAAAGTGCACTGGTTTTTTTCATGGCCGTTTTGAATTGAGTAATTCACTTAAGCAATTGATTTATTTATCGAGATCCGTCTTTTTCTAAAATTTATACAGATGTCTTCAACCTTTCCACTTATATACATGTTTATCCTCCAAAAACAAAAGTAAGAGTCGTTGAGAAGGATGAATTCATGGAGGCACACGACTTTGAACGCATACTGTAAAACTTAATAGCCAATGAGGTTGGTTGGGGTGCGTTCCGGCATGCAATGCTTGAGGGTTAATTTCCGTCCCTCGTTTATTCCACGAAGCACTCAATTGAAACGATGACCAATGGTCATTCTATGAAGCTAATGAAGACGTCAAAACGTACAACTTATTCACGTCGCGGATTGATTATTCATTCATAACGATTAATGTCCTACGGTTTCATTTCTGCATTGTATTTGTGAAATCGTGCCTAAATGGATGGCAGAATGATACATGGTGGTTGATACATCAAACATTCATGGTGGATTTTTTGGAGCAAGGAAAAACTTTTGTAGTTTGGCTAGCCTGTGTAACATTATGACGTCCCCTTTCTAACATCAATAGCCCATCCAAACTTTCGTGTTTTTATTGTTGAATGGACACTGTCCACTTTTCCGAAAAAGGAAGTTCACTTCCGTCCCTTAACAGCTTCCAAATTCATCTCACTTGGAAAGGAACTTAGAAAGACTGTTGTTCAGTTCAGAGAAATCTCACCAAAATTCGATCACTCCAAAATGATTCTAACATTATGATATAAATGTTAGCTGGAATGTATTAATATCAGCCAATGCGAATAGGCAATTGCAAAACATATTTTTCTCTAGTGACGAGTCATTCTACTAACATGTATTTTTGCAAGAATTTCCACATATGACAAATATTTGAGTAAATTTAAACATCCGAGGTTGAGCTGACATTAAGAGTCATGCTGGTAGTAAGGAAAAATTCAACGAAAATGCAACGTACCTCTACAAATGTATTTTTTTATTGAATCAGATGATTTGATGACGTCTTAATGGATTTACAAATGTCTAATGGACCATTTCCATCTCAATTTAGGTGTTCACCGCGCATTCCAGTTTGTCTAGGTAGTTGTATCAATATTGCTAATGTCACTTAAAAGCTCTTTCAGCATGAGCATATATGCTTATTTTGCATAAAATGTTATTTAAACGACTCCATACCATTATGATTACGTATGTAAGTGCTCATCTCTATTTCGTAAATGGTTGCATTAAGTCATGTTATCGGTTTGCACGATAACACCCGAAGGAGGACCCATTAGGACAAAAAGCGAGGAGAAAATTATCACTAATCATGTCAACTTTGTTGAAGCTAGGATTATGGAAATGTTAAAAAGCTTATAACTTGTATCATGGTTAGCCTAAATTATCAACAACTGCAACCCAAATCAGACAAAGGCTCATCTTTGACTTCACGTTAATTCAGTATGGTACCTAATCCCATTCTGATTATTCTAAGCAATCAATGCAGTAAGTATTTCCCATTTAAAACCACTTTAGTGTCGGTCAATTTCTCTGTAATACACATATATTTTATCATATCAAGTGACACATGTTTGGTTTTAAAAAATACTTCGAAATCAAGAAATAACATGAAATGAATATACTTTCTGTCACATGCACGGAGGTTGGACCAACTCTATGCAATTTTTATGAAAGTATCGACCATGTATGCGTCTTAAACAGTCATTTTTAAAAATAAAAAAATCATCACTATCCACTGATACATAATGTTTTATTCGGATCTCCATTTACTTTTGTTTCAAACTTCTATACCATCAAAGGGTTGAACGTTGAACGTGCACAAATACACACGGTGCTGAAGCAAGTAAATACGATGGATGAGTACAAAGGTACATTTCGGAGATATTTTTTCAGGAAAGTGATGACAGGTTGAGTAATATTTCATTTGCCCTGTTTCTACCCTTTCAACAAACCTTTATATTAAAGCACAGCTTATACTACGGTACCCTACACATCCAGCATTAAAAATGTTTTGCCACTCACAAGGTATAAAATATTCTGGTATTGACCAAAACGTGATGATGGGATGCTTTAGTTTTTGTTATTGATGCTTCTGGGAGTGATGATTCTTAAAAATCAACCATTTCACATTGATGAATTATTCAGATTATGTACGTCAATCAAAAGAATGACTCATCGGTTAGTAGAGATGAAAATTTGTTGAAGCTCTATCACGAAAAAACGATAAGTGTTTTGTGAAATATACAGATGTGTAAAGAAAACTTATTTACGAGCTTTCGCATGGGTATTTTCACCAGGTCGTTAGTAGTATGAAATAAAAATAAGAAGGAAGAATAATTTAGTTACGTGAAGAATCTATGCAAGAACTCATGACCTGCCTAAGTCTTAAGCATTATTTGTCTAATCCTGTAATTCTTCTTACGCATTGGCATTGGCACAAGGTAGTATGCAAATACAAAAAAATGAGGCGTCAATGTTTCATTTCATACCTCAATTTTATCCGAGAGTTTTCAGCTGAAATTTAATGGGGAGTTGTGCAACAAAATTCTGTACTCCAGTCATGCAAAGGGAAAAAGAGAGCAGTCAAAAGAGAAGGGCAAGTGAAAATTTGGTGAAAAAAATTGTCATCATCCTCGAGAAAGTGTTGAAGGGTGAGAAAGCAAGTGAGAGAGAGAGCAATAATCCGAATATATGTAAGACTAAATGGGAGCTTAGGAAGAAAAAGAGAAAGGAAAAATGAGAAAAAATCAGTGTGATAATCTTGAAAGCATGCATACGCACACACTCGAGAGAGTACAAGAGGGAGTTTATTGAAAATCTCTGTTTGCTTCAGTTGGCACGGTCACACCATTTGAAATTAAAAAGAGTCTCTCCTGCTCCACTCTCACTCCGCCATGACATTGATGAGAAAGAATAAAGAAGGAAAAAATGACAGTAGGCAATGGAAGTGGTAGTGGCATTGGGAAGATTGAGTGGCAATGTGATGATGACGATGAGATGATTGCTGATGCTGAACAAGAGAAACGTGTTGAAATGGAACAGCAGCAAGGACAAGGGATAATGTTGAGTGTTGAGGTGAAATGTCTATGACAAAGTGTGAATCTAGGAAAAAAAGAAAATCGAAAAATGCTTTTTTATACTGGAGAAATTATTCACGACCTTTTCAGAGGAAGATGGGAAAGTATTGTTCGCGTTGGAATAACTGAACCGTGGCGAACAATACGAGGATATTTTTTCCATTTACTATGCACAAAGAATACTAAGAAGAAGGGTGAGATTGATCAATCGAATATTTTGTAGAAGGAAAGAAACATACATGAACCTCGCTAGCAATTTTTAACAGAGGATATAACAAGACGAGAGTTGCATGAATTAGGGCCACCATTTTTTCAAGACGTACGAACTTGTTAATTTCACTAATTAATTTCCGTTTTATTGCGAGAAAATTTTCCGAAAAACCGGGCATATGTAGCCCACGCAATTCACACCTACTACTACAGGTCTCAGCAAAATTTCTAAAAAATGAATGATCTCATCTCAACCAATGCGTCATCATCAATCATTCCTTCAGTTATAGGCGTATGCATGAGTTGTTTGCAATGGTTTCGACAAGACAGGTGAAGCATGAAATATACGTCGGTGTAGGCTACACCAACTGTCAAGCTATGGTATTATCTACACAGTAAAATCACTTTCAGGATGGTAATATTTTGACGTATATGAATATTCATCATCATTCTCACTAACGACTGAAGTCATGAGAAAAAGTCAGACTTTACCGTTCTGAAATTTCTAAAGTGTACTAACGTAAACAACATAGACTGTACAATAACACCTACTCAAAAGTCTTTGTAGCACCTCGTGAATCTAATAAACATCCTTACGAAAGAAAACTGCAGTAAAATTCTGTTGGTTTTCTAAAGATGTTTGTGCATCATTTGAGGAGCATCATTTACCTGCCTTTTTGGCCTAAATCTCCACACGAGACGGAGGGTCATAAACCACCCAAAATCTTCCCGTCTAATCCCTCCACAAAAGCAACAAATATTATGGAGCCATTTTTCATCCTAAACTATATGTGTTGAAAACATGTGAATCATAAATATGTGCAGTTACCATATTCACATATTACTACAAGTGTGAAATGTACAGTCCTGAAGGGAACTGCAAAATTCGTATTTGTTTATTTTATCGTTATAAGTCATCAATGTTACAAACTGTCAAATCCTGATGTTGTCTTTCTGCTGTAGAGGTTGAGTTGAGGTATTGAAAAATACCATGTCTTCTGTGCTAACGACAACGACAGAAATACAAATAACGATTACTTTGACAAAAGGGACTTTGACATTGTTGCTGACACTGTTTCAACAAGTTGGTTTTTGACGTGAAGGACTTCATTTCATCGTCAGAAAGCAGAATACATAAGCGCTTGTGTACTTTACGTTAGCTTCCTATTGAATTGAAACTGCAGGTTGGAGCTGTAATAGAATTGAAAAGGAAAGCGAGCTTTTTTATGCAGTCTTCAATAGAAGAATCTGCTATGCTTCAAGTACGTTTTCATTATGAAATGAATTGTTAAATATGAGAGGGCAAAATATGAAACATGAAATCCATCGTAGAAATGTTTTATCAATGTTTTATGCTATTGTTCTTCAAGTAGATTGTCGTAAATGTTAGATACATTTTGAGCTGGTTTTGCAAGAAATACTCAATTCGAAACACTTACATTTTAATAGCTCGTACTTTAAGTCTGACACATTATGGCTGTTACAAGGCTTTCGCCTTTGTTTTCTCAGCCATGTTCCAACATTTGTGAATGTTTCCGAACAGCTCAAGGATTCCCGGACAAAACCACTTTTCATTGTTTATTTCAGACAACTGTAAAATAATTATCTCAGTAGGAAATAAGGATAGAAGAGATTAGAATAAGATGTGAATCATCTTCCGTGGGAAGGGAATTTAATATTATACCATGCGTCATGTTTAATCGTCCAATTAAAAATTATTCTGATTGATAAATACTAGGCGGAAATATTCATTTTTGTTATTACCACATAAAAATTATTATTGAATTGTTACATTAAAGCATTTTTGTAGCGATTACTTTTGGAAAACGAGTTGAAAAATTCGCACCAATCTAGTTCACATAATTTGCAACGTATTATCAATTAAATCCTGCGTGTGAACAACCATTTATCCTCCTGATATCTATTTGCGTGAGTCAATACTTAAAATTGAGTAGAAATAGAATATTCTAACTTCGTGTTCAAAAGAGGGGAACTGGCGGAATAAATGAAATTGCCTTAAACATCTTCATGTTTCCATAAGTTGGTGGGTGTTTCCTTGTTATTTACGAACCGTGTTGCCTCACAGGTGTACTAATTACGTATACATCAGAAACTAATCTGTAATTACTTGCTTAAAAAGTCAATATGTTCTGCGCCACCGGTTGCAACAAAGTTAGCTGTGTTCGACACAAGAAAACAACACGTCACCCTCTACTCCTGTAATACCTGCAGCTACAATATTCCCTTCTAAGTAATCCTGCTCATCCCTTTTTGTAGTCACCCCTATGCATACAAAGTTAAAATAGTGAATCCAGTGGAAAATTATCTTGACTTTGTTTTTTGTTTCTATAAACGATTTGGACACGCAAACTAAGAATCAAAAAAAATTTAAAAGCTCTCCAATCATTTTCCCTTTTAAATGGAAAACATGAACATATGGGTAAATAATAAAATACGTAATGACTCTACCATCCGATAACTACGCAGATCCCATTCATTTTTTTTGTCTTTTTTGTTTTTGTTCTGCATGACACAAAAAACCCTGATAAATATCAAATCCCATGAAAATTCTGTTTCAACCCCTGGTATACAATTCACATAACATAAGAACGCCCCAATATTTCTCTTGTTGAACAACCGAGACAGGGCAAACCCATCTCGAATATATTTTTTGTACAACAATACCAAAAGTCAAGTGCGTTCGCTATTCTCAGCATTTATTCATATTGTACGATTTCTCGTGCACAATTTTTTGAGGATGTTTCGACCTTATTCCGGGAATTGTTGATGCTGTTGACACTTGGCACATAAATTCACCCATTGTGCGTTATTCTGACAATTATGATGATTATGAGTTCGTAGATGATAGCTATTTATGATTTTTTTCCATACAACTTTTCTCATATATTACAACTTTGTGTGTAATAATGTTTTTATTATTTGTTTCGTATTGCATTTTTGGGGATGATGATGATCCTTGTTGTGTGAAATGACTAATAACTATGTTTGAAAAACCTTGTCGACTTTTCCTCCAAAAAAGGACATTTTGGCATCATTTTTAATCCTTCTTTAAGCCAGAATAACACATAATGCACCTTTTCAACAGAGATAAGTGGTCGCTTTTCTTCCAGTTCAACAAAGTGAAAAACTACTGGATAAAGGATCCATGCTCAGCATACTGTGAGGATAAAATATTGTGAGTACACCAGTATAAATAAGGGATTATCTTTTATGTGCTAATGGGTGTTGGGTGCAGTTTGCTGTGAAATTAGGGAAAGTATAAAAGCCAGGTGGTGCGATATTATGATCTTTTCGTGAGTTGGTTTTAGAAAGAAGTAAGGTAATTTTTGCTACTGCATTAAATGTATGATTTACTATACATTCGTGATCTCTGAGCTACTTTGTGTGATGCTGACAGGGAATCGATGTGCACGCTTACATGTAATATTACACACAACTGTCGTTCTTTACTCACTGTTACGATTACATTTTTATCTTTAGCTGTTCTTCTATACATGGGGCTTACATGGAATAAATCCCGAGCGAGTTCAAGAGAAACTGATCTAATGGTTGATTTGATCGACATATTAGCCCGATGCTGTATTTCATAAAATAACGGCATCAGTTTCCGTAATATTATACTACGGGTAGATGACTGATGATAACCATCATTCATTTCACGCTTTGAATTTGATCACACTCGTTTCGTCTCTTGCTTGCTCCAATCTCAACGTTACATGTGACGTAAACTATTGTAACCAAAATTCAGAAACTGCACAATACAAAATTATCCTTAAGGAAAAGATACTACTTGTAAATATGCGTGTCAACAGAATTGCGGCGGTCGCCATTACAAGGTAGGTTAAAAATATGTTTGGCGTTTTATTTAGCCTTCCAAGTAATAATTGTCACAACTCAACGTTAAGCACAGTGATGCTCAGAAATGTCAAAAAGACGTGCCCAGTAACCTCATTAGGTATTTTCTTTTGTCTCTTTGTAACGTAATTTTTCATCATATCGCTGAGAAAACAAGAAAAACAATGTCGTTGTCACTTTTCCGGATTACAGGGAAACAAAAGCGGGGAAAATGCGTGGTCTACAGCGTTGTCTTTTAAAAAGTTGTGGTACAGTAGTGGGTAAGGACAATTTGATGAGAAGTTGAGTCAAATACGTCCTCAATCTCGATGTGTAAATGAAAGGGATTCAGAGAATTATAAAAAATACTCTGCAGTGGATGTGCGTAGTGCGTATGTAACCCTAAATGATGACAACGAGTCTCCGATGGAAGTATCAAGTAGCAGCTAATATATGTACACGTATAATACACGTATCAAAGAAACTGGAAAACTGTCCTAAGGCCACACGCCATGACATTACTGCTAAAATCTTTTTGTTCTCATAAAATGACATGTGAACAAATGGTAGGGTGAGATTCTTTGATATAAGATTCATTCCCATGTTTGACACTGCGTGGGAAGGAAATGCTATACTACCATTTGTGCTAGGGTTGAAGCTGAATGGATTTGTAAGAAGAATATGTGTTAAATCATCGGCGCTTTAGCTTCGGATTTATATCGATACATCCATTATTTTCCCCTTAAATAATTTCGATGATGTTTATTTTCTTACACCGTTTGATTTACTAAATCAATATAAGTTTGTATGATTAACTCAAATCACTCAAAATCAAACGTTCATACGAGGAATATCGACTGCCAAAAAGGCCTTTGCAAACGCTCAACAACCCTAAAATGTATTTTTTCAGCAGCCTTGAAACATAAGGTTTGCTAAATAAAGTAAAGAAGGAACGCTGTTCAATAATGACATTCAGCCAGTCTATCTATATCAGATAAAAAATTACAAAATATCCATAAGGATCAAGTGACACATATTATAAATTTGTGCATTATCTTGGGTTCCAAGCTTTTGTAAAACTACGAGAAAAATGTGCTATTCTACCCAACTCATTTATGAAAATTGAATTTTTCAATAAAGGGTCTTATTTATTCATGATACGGTAATGGAAACGTACTGGATAATATATGATGTTTTTGTAGATTTTACAAAGGAAGTATACACAGAAAATATTACATAACTACGCTCCATAAGTTTCCAGATAAAATGCTCCTGCATGACAGAAATTTTAGAAAATAGATACATATTATTATGCATATATTAAGATGAAAAAAAAAACTTTTATAATTGCTCTAGTCATTTCGGGTTTACCATCAAGTCATAAGTTTACAATGCACAATTCATACTTAATGTATACTTTAGAGTTAGAATCTCAAGAGTATTTCACCAGAGAAAGAAAACATTTCTAAAGTAGTTAAGTTATATACTACCATATGTAGTGTAATTCTGTTAGGAATACCCGGTTACGGAAACTAACTTTTGGATCGGTTTTTGGTTACATTCCACTCTCTCATCCACCGTACGTTTGTATAACTTCATGTACATTTAGGCTCCTCAGGGATTTGCGAAGAGCGAGGCACAAGCACACATCTGTGTAGAATTTTTTTCCTGATATATGTACTTGACGTTTACTCAACGACTCCCGTGTCATCCTATTGTTATAGTTGTAGAATGTTGCATGCTCTAAGTGTAGAGGAGTATGTGAACGACATAGTAAATTCAATTCAAGTGGTGAAGTTTTTTTAAGTTGGTGGAGAAAAGAGGGTAGACCGTATTTGATACACAGTTTGCATTCTGATTGTTTAGCTTTCTTGTTTGAAGGAGAGACAGAACCAATATTTATGCTTGGTATATATTTCTATCCCTTCACTTCTGAGAAAATAAAGGTTTACCAACGAAAGCACCAGTGTGGATTTTCCAATAGATAAAAAAACAGAAGAACTTTCCAATCCTACATGAGCATTCCTTATAGAGCCGGGTAATTCAGAGGTACAGGCCACTCAAATAAGGGCAAGATTAGATTTCACCCAAGTTTAGAGTTAAAAGCCACGTTTTATACGTCTCTGCGGAATTGTCACAAGGCATTATTCACAAAGTCGTATCCTGACTGGGTCTACACGTTTTAGTTTAATACGTACATGTTATACACACGGAGTAATGCGAAACAGAACAAAATGTGGGCATGAGTTTCACAATATGTGCTAAAGTTGATCTATCACAATTTTTGTTAACTTGTTGACCACCAATAAAATGCATTGCATTGGTACATAACAAGCATCCTTGTTGAGTGCATTTGTTTCTTATTGGTCACTGCTAGATGCAAAAATTACTAGGTTTCTAACATTCCCCCAAATACTTCCTTGGCCAAGTTACATAGAATACAGTGGACTGAATATAATAAATGATGTAAATACTAGAGTGGTGCTGGCTCTGTTCAACTTGTCTGATTCCCATTACCCTCATTACAAATGAGTGTTACAAGTACCACTCAGAAAAAGTGAGCTGCAAACGGATTCTATTGTTAAAAGTCGATTTTGTTCAGCGACTTAAAAGGACTATTTCCTCCTCTTGTCAATGCCTCAAGATGATTACACGCTATTATTGTGCTGAAAGTTATAGCACTTCTTGTGATTGAACACTGTAATTTTCCAGTCATTTATGTCTCGGCAAGTAGTAGCAAGGGCATTTACTCTGTAAATGTAAATCTACATTGTAAGATATTTCTATATGATAAGCAATAAACATGAGAATGAACCCTCCCTTTTCGCACTCTTTGGATGAATGCTCAACAATTTGTTGACTAAAAAGTACAATATGTTTTTTGTTGCATTTTCTAAACAATTTGGAGTCAATAATAGACCTAATAATGCTGTCACTTCTTTGTATGCCTTGATTGTTCGGAAAATTATCTGTGAATTGCAAAGGAATGAATGAAATGTACAAAATCTCAATCACGTCACTAACATGGTTTTGAATAAGTTAATTTCTTTGGGGAGTCAGTAAATTGTCTCATTCCGATACTTTTCAAACTGATTGGACCAATTTATAGAAGAAATGTTCATTGCAGGAATAAAGTAATGAAGTCACTCGAAGTAGAAAATATGGGAAATATTTATAGCAGTCATCCTGCTCATTGTAGTATTTCCTATATTCAGGTTTGCACGGATGCCCAATGCATCCCATATATATCTTTAACACCTCAACGCTCCCCAAGTTGGTTGCTCTCCAAAGAGGAACCTTCTCGTTGACGTCTTATCAGTCTACATAATCAGAGGAAATCTTCGAAGGAGGCGACGGGAATCTATGGACCGTAAAATATTTTTTTAGCTTCGCCATGACAGGCAAGCATAGGCATGAACACTAAACGATTTTTATCAAAGCACAAGATCAGATCCCAAGTGATGATGATGGTTGCTAGTTGGTGGTGGTAAGAAGGTAGACTGAAACATACAGAGCTCTATTATTATACTACTCTATATGAAAAAAATAATGATGATCCTACTCTGTTCCATTTTATACTCACTCAGCAGAGGTCTGACAACTTTACGAATATCCCTTTCCTGGTGGACTTTATGTCTAGCACTAATAGGGACATAAAGATTGAGCATTGATATCTTCTTTTGACCGACCACTTGGTTCAAAAATATATGTTCAACATTCAACTTTTAAAAAAAACTTTGTAGTTGGCTTCTGGAGAAAAAAGAACTTTATGAAACATTCCAATTCAATAGCATTATTCCTTTATTCCAGGATCCAGATTAAGCGGACGGGAACAGCTTATTATTATCAATCGGGAAAACTTGAGTCGTATCGTATATTATAACACCAATAACGGAAACATTCTCCGTCCCCATTCACCCGTTAAATTTCTCTCAGTAACTGAAATTTTGCTCAATATAATAGCATTTTTGATGAAAACTCTATTTTCTACAGTCGATTCAATCTGATTAGCAAGTACCTTTAAATTTTACGATGGTAAGCATACACAATCAAAATTACACTTGTTAATTCCAGCAAAGCGCAATTCAAAGCAGTCATTTTTGTAATAAAGATAATTTTCCACAACGCCAAACTCTCTTCAAAGTTCTCAAGAAGTATCTCATATGACTCTGATAAAAATGGTCATTAACAGTGTATCTTTTAGCTTGAGGAGAGATTACGACTGCAAATATTTCAAGCATTACGCTGTTATAATAATTGCTTCCAGCATAATTACGCACGCAATACAGATTGCCGGCAATTTAACTTTACTACATTGTTTTTCCCGTAGGCTAATTATTGTGTAACATTGACAGGTCAATTTCAGTGTAGCAGAACAAATACAATGTTTAATTGATGGAGTAGTCTTTATTATCTTTGATTGTTTTACAGAATACGTATAGCCATTTCTCCCTGCAATTATCATCATGATTGTTTCCCTTTAAATAATGCGCTAGCTCAAACATCACTAAAAACAAATACTACATGATGCTATTAATTTTTGTCGTGATCGTTTTTATGTGTTTTGATAATGAAGGAACACAAAAGCAACTTAGATTGAATGTAATTTTTTTGTGTTGTAATATAAAATTTTATTGCATTTCATACCATGATATGGCTATTTGTCCACTTATAAAAGTTTCCTTTTCGCTCGGTACTGTTCCCGTGTAAAAGCAGGAGCTGCAAGAGCATTCCGACATTTTCCAGTACGTAAATAAATACAGCTTTCAACAAGGTATGCATGCCTAAGGGAAGTTTATAAAGAATTGAATATTATGCATGCAACCTTTCAAGAATCTAGCTTCCTATCTGGTGCTGCAGCGCAGGGTAAGGAAAAGCGCAATTTACTTTCTAATCTCCGTTTGTATCTGGCTTATTCTCACAAGAAGATTTACAACCTAGATTGGAGCTGCCAGAAATTTTCATATTTTTTAGACATCCCTCCTCTCCATTTCTCTTATTCTCATCTGCATTTTATTATGCTACTGTATACTACATGCATGATCTTCATAACTATATGCAAGAAAAGGCGTGACAGATAAGTAGAAAGAGTTCATGGAACTGACTAATGACGGCTTTGGCCGTCGGACACGATTCTCTTCATTTGCAACCTAACTTTTATAGTCGTTTTCTTTTTTATGGGATATCTACACACTCTCTCACTTTTGCTTACTTAGGCTTTCACGACTGCTACCTGAATGACGACTTCCGAGAATGTCTATAACACGTCCATGTAAAAAAACAAAATCTCACGTTTATTTCTTCCTTTATGACAACATAATATGGGAATTAGTTATAAACTAAATGAGATGTTATTAGTTAAGCTACTCAGAATTGAAGCATGTTTCGCAAGCATCATGCTTACCGGAATTCTCAATGAAAAAACTAGTAAATTGCTGGGAAGCACATGTTAAAAACTGTAGTACGCTAATATACCTTCATTCGAGAAAGATTCATGTTGACTGTTGAAAGTAAACTGAAGGCGCCGAATGAACTTCATTATTTACCGACAAAAAGTCTTCCGGCTAATGTATCTGTAATTGAGCTGTCTAAATAAAACCTGAAGACGATGAGAAGTATTTTTTTATTAAAAATTTATTTTTAAAGATACATTAACATGTGGCTAATAGACTACGCTGACGCCTTTAACTTTAGCATTGCTGTCATCAAAAAAACACCCACATGCATTAAAAGCATGAAATAAGATCTTTCAAAACCGCATAAGAATATATAGATTAGACAACGCATGACTCTAAAATATGCTACTCTAAATTGTGTCAATCTTTCCCGTCATTATATTCTCACTCAATTTTCCACCCGAGATCATAATCTAACAGATTGACTGACAATGACATAACTGAAATTATGAATATTATGATGTAATTCGCTAGCAAAGCAATGTAACTCCATCTTTAATTACATACCTGTCGGAAGATTATATATTTTTCTTCGCAGTGCATTAAGCCAACGGCGGCACGGCATTAGTAACGTTTTCCCTAATGTTCTCCTCTCATCATCGTGCGTATGCTGCTCTCTAATGGCTTGCATTTAATGGAAGGGCAAAAGGAGGAGCTGGGTGCTGCCTTCCTTGACGGCTAGTGCCTTTCTTACGTGTTACTTTATCCACATTAAATCCACAAACTGAATTATGATTGTAACGTGAGTTGGCAGTATGAAATTTTAGGTGCCTGCCTGTAACGTTACTTTTAGTCGAAAAATCCTGGTAATGCATTAAGTTGTTTTTTAGGAAGAGAGAACAGATAGAATATACAAATTTACCTATTACCTGTATTGGTCAGGTACGTACAATTCTTTGCATGCTATTATGAAACCCGAGAATATGAAGAGATATGATGTGACGTCCGCTTTTTTTACTGATGTGCCTACAAGGAAGGATAGTCTACGCTTTGGGGGATGAAATCCATTAGAGATGGACATTACTAATAATTACATGGTTGGACATGAGAGCTTTTAAAAACCTACAATGAAACCACATGTTAGGATATCGTGAGTGACTGTGACATGCGGAGGTACAGAGATGAGCTCGGGTATTATATATTTTTAGGTTCATTGACTAACCTGCTGAAACTGAAAAAAATAAACAAACCAATAGTTATAGATTGGGATTAAAAAGAATGTAAGTCACGAATGAATGTAAATTGTTTTATTGTATGCTTTTTAACAAAAATCTTGCAAATTTAAAAAATGCACATAAAAGCAAAATTGTCCAAAAAATACGAGCATGAAAGAACAATTCACTATAGTCAGCTCTAAAGTCTGGGTAATGATGATCCCTGGTCTTTCATTGATTCTCACACCATGCATCATCACAACCATCTGTGATGACGACAGAGGAGCAATAGATACGGCGTCTTGAGTCTTCCAACTTTTGAAAAATTATTCGGAAGCAAAGTAAAAAAGTCCCATGCTCGTTTCACAAAGTGGTTAGCTATATGGCTAGCTCTCTCAGAGAAACTGTGTGCGACAAGCTTAATACATGTCCATAAAGCCATAAAAATCTCTCAACTGTCGACAGTCTGGTCGCTACATGTTTTCTACCCTGGTTATACATATTCTGTAGTATTTGCTCTAGTATAATTTTCCTCTTTGATGGCTTGACTTCATTCTTTATATGACCAAGCTTGAGCAGAAAAAGCCTTGATAGTCTTCTTGTGCTTTTAAAAAGTTGATCTGTTCCTACATCCAGTACCACTTAGTTTTATATATATTTGAGTATCCTTTTCCTTTTCCACTTTTTTCATTCACCTCTTCTGAAGTCTGTCTTTGGTGTATCCACACCATCAAGAGCTTTGAGTGAAGTGAGCCTCGTTTTCTGCTCGGCAAAATCAGTCCTACTACCAGTTGCCAGTCATCAATACTTTGTTAGTGGGCTATGGGCTATCTTAGATTCACAATAAAGTAACAGGGTCGCTTACAGGAAAAGTACCCTCCAGGTTGACGTTTTTTCCTGCTCAAAGTTCCTTTCCAAACTCTCATCGCTCAGACATGCATTTCTTTATCCTTTACATGTTGAATTTAATTTTATGACTTCCAAACCGATTCCAAGGTGGTCTGCTACTTCTTAGCACGTATATATGGGGAGGCGGAATGAAAAAAGTAGAAAGTGAATCAAGGATGTGTCTTTGCGTGTAAAAACTGTGTTACAAAAAGGAATCCTTTTGAAAACTGCGTCGTTAGCAGTACCTTAAAGGACTGAAGTCAATTGACTCGGTGTGACAAGAGGGAGTTCATGATTTTTTTTACAACTTGTTGGTTTTCTTTCGGAAACATTTATGACTCCTATTTTTGATCATTACCAAAGATGATTACACGATTGTAAACTTTTAATGTTAAGTCTTTGTCCTATTGTCCTTTTAACGATGCATTACAGTTCCATTGCGGGAGGTAGCAACTAAAAGGATTAAGGATGTAGAATGCAGACAAATCAATATTGTTTTGTAAATAAACATTTTCATTGTTCTTTTGCAGCGGATAAAGGCTGAAATAGTGACATGCGTCTACATAATGGTACAATTGTCGGATTATGAAAATCAGA
This sequence comes from Sinodicranocentrus sp. ZH6, assembly GCA_027743935.1. Taxonomy (NCBI): domain Eukaryota; kingdom Metazoa; phylum Arthropoda; class Collembola; order Entomobryomorpha; family Entomobryidae; genus Sinodicranocentrus; species Sinodicranocentrus sp. ZH6. Next base: position 64,361 of record JAHZNA010000733.1, on the reverse strand, counting down.
TATGTTTCCACGATATCGATAACATATACATGGTGCAAATTAGTTAATCGCATTATCCATTTTCAGTATGCGGGCGATAATGCCCAATCTTCGGCTTTTGTTCCAATACTCATGAGAAATAGTAACGGTTTGAGTGAGTTTTAGCTTTTGGATATTTATTTCCCTTGCTGAGAATAAAGTTGTGCCTGTGTGTCAGAGAATAAATATAATGTTTTATTGACAACAAACCGAAGGAGTAGCACATACTGCTGTGCTTCACCGGCACGCGACCGACAGTTCATTTGCGGCACGTGTCATCCAATGGCTATCCCTCTCCCTGATAATTACTCCGGAAGAGAAATGCATCACTTACTGAGGGATTCAGTTACTTTTACTGCTGGGTAGTAACGGTTAGCCAAAAATATGTTCACACAAAAATTCCTGTTGGCCAACATGAAAAAAAAAGTATCCTATTCCAGTGCATTTGTTGCCGAAGTGGAGAGGAGCAATTACTATTTTTGTTCCCACATTTCCCCCATATTTCAAAAATTCTCTCATATACTTATTGTAACATTATGCATAGCTACTGTGTATATTCATGTGTATATATCAACTATTGTTTATAACAGTGTAAGTGCAGATAATGCAAGCTGCACATTTTATGTTTGTAGAAATGTTCACATTGCCTGGATAAAAGTGTAATAATTCATCTAGCCAGAAAAATCCACCTCCACTTTTATTGCTCAGATTACTTGACTACCACCACGACTCCTGCAATTCATTGTCCTAAATCAACCACTGCTCCACCACTCCACTGCCTCTTTTCTCGTCATGTCAGAATTATGCTTTTAATTCCATAACCAAGATTTCGGGATGACTTTCAGTTTCATTTCTAGTCGTTCGCAAGGCAAGTCGTTGACTGGAGAACTGGAGTACAATACAAGGGTAAGAAGGAAACACAACGCAACATGGCATGCATTGAGGGAATCGGTCTGGCATACGTACTTTTGATAAGTATACATACAAACCTAGCGTGTTTGCATTATCACTAATAATAAAATAGAACAATGAGGGTGCAACACAATGCAGAGAAAACACAAGTCATTCAGGAAGTTTATCAAGCAAAAAGGGACGGAAGTTAGTTTCTCCAGTAGTCGGTGGCGGTGTGGTGTAGGGCATGTCGAGCTCTATTTCACTTGCCTCTTATGTTTTTTTCTCTTTCATGCATGTTCTCCCTGTTGGTAATTCTATTGTTTTCTTTGAGCGCTGCGCAGAGGACAGACAAGAGAATACGTTGAATGAGTTGAGTCCTGCCAGACATGTAAAAACGTTTCGGTTTCGAGTTTTGAAGTGACCGTGTGATGATGTAACATTGTCCGCGTGGACACATTACCTCGTTCGGCCAAAACTTGTCCCTTTGCTTGTGTACCAAGAGAAGATAGGAATGGAAGGGGATATCGAAATGATCAAAAGGGTGTCGTTTCGTGTTTTTCTTGCAGGATATGTTACCATGTACCTTTTCCACGGACAAAAACTCGTTGCATGGGTCTAGCTCATTCTCTGCGACTGGAGCATCATTCCGGAGCGGCGACTCTTTTTCGCTGTCTCGTTTTGTTCATTCATAAAATGTTTGCTAGATGAAGACTGGTAACGGTTTGGGAAAAAGTAAGAAGAAAGTCATGCTACATAATAAGGTTGCCCGTTACTATAAATAATACTCACTGAAATTTGCATACCTTACATTTAGAAATTATGTATCTCCTTGATTTGTTCGTACGATTAATATTATATCAAAGTGAAACTTCGGCATTTCCAGTATTACCAAGACCTTGAACCTCTCCACATTATCATTTGCAATTTTTAAGGATGTTACTTTACCAAAACTCATTATTTTTGCTGTCTACTTTAGAAGCAAACTCAATAGTACAGTTCACTTATATTTCTCCTCCAATGCATTTTACAAATGTGCCTTTATCACTGTGAACGACGTTGGTGGCGTATGCTTATTGTTTCCGGCACGAGTCTGATTTTTTAATTTATTACCCACCGTGTCGAATTATTACTTCCAATCTAACCAAACCAATGTGGACATCAGAGTCAAGAGAGTGATGTTGCACATTTGATTTCGTATTTTATTGTGAGGAGCAGAGCGCAAGGCAAACATCATTTTCTGTCTCTCTCTATTATCATGGAAAGTATGTTTATCTGAATGTAATTCTACCCGCTTTCCTCATATCCCAACCAACACGGAATTTTCAAGTGTTTTTGAATGAGCTTTCTGTCTTTCAAATAGGAGGAAATTTTTCGGCTTGTGTGATTCAAAGTGTGCATTCTCAATACATCATCCATTCTCCTATTCATACAAGCAATGTGTGTGGTTTAGCAGCATACGTCAGCATGGGAATCATAGTTGTCGATGATGATGAACTTTCAGTTTTTTTTCGTATCTGATTTCCCATACTTGAGTGAGCGGCAGACGGCATATTGTTGTAAAAAGGCAGCGACCCTTACTTCACCGAGTACATTAACCGAAACGGTGTGGTGTGGCTGGACGATGAGATGCAACGTGATGAATTAAAACCAATGTACGTAATTATATGGCTCGACAATAAATATATTTACGCCTTTTGAGTTGGATACTGTTTCAAACAGAAACTTTTTATGTAAAAGTTGCTTATTATATTGAACACAGATACCAAAGATCAAACTTTTTCCGTTGCCTTTAGGTGGCCCACGTCAATTGGGTTGAAAATCAAGTGAAGCGAATTAGAAGTTGGGTTTTTTAATTTGTTAATCGATTGGAATGGTCTTTTTCCCCTACTGTATTGTATCCTAGTCAAGGGGAGTGGTACAAAGGGAAGGTGCTAACCAGTGGCTCAAAAAATACTTTAATTTCTTCATAAATGTGACGCTTCATTTCCTCGACACACGCTTGCCTTTCTCCGGATTTTATTTTCAGCATTTTTTACAACTAGACACGTTTCTACGAGTTCTGGCAAAGTTGTCCTTGTTGCACCCTTGATAGGAATACTCGAGTTGTGGGAAATTTGTGGAGAGCAGAAGAGTTCATTAAAAAGTTGAAAAGGAAATAGTGTGGCTAATTTGTGTCATTAGTTATAGATGGGCTTGTACAACATGAAGTGGCGAACTTTTCATGAGAAAGGGTTCGTTCACACAATTACACGTTTTCTCTTAGAGTTGATTCATAAAAGGGAGTGAACTCTGCAAATACTGTGGTTCAGCAAGGGATGGATCATGTCGTAATGTGATTTAAATGAACTTTGGATTCCGTACTATATGTTTCAGTATTACAAATCAAGTTCACTTTCACAACAGCCGCGGTAATTCATCTTCGTAGTCGTAGTCAAAACATTTTCCCAGTTGAGATAACTTTTTTTCTTTCGAACTAAACCAACCAGAAGTTATTTTGAAATTCTAAAGTGTAAACAAATCGAAAGGTTTATATGTTATCGCCATATAAATATACGCATAAAGATGACCAGTCGGTAAGTTTTTAGCTAAAAGGCGGTTAAAATGTTATATGTCACACGTCGGGTCACAGAGTTGTTTGACATTCGGCCGGTGCCAGTAAGGCCAGATGCTCTTCAGCGACCTTTTATTTCCCTCGGTACTTTCAGTCTCTTCCGTACATTTGTTTCCAAAGAGTTAAAAAATCTGAAATAGAATGCATTCAATCATCGAGTTGTTTTGACATTTTCGTATGACTTGACCCAAAATCCTTTACATGTACACTACACATATTTTCACGTGTAGTTCTTTTAGAAGTGCATGGTGGGTTGTGTGGAAGAAAATATACATGTTCGGAGTTTGATATTTTGGATGCTCCGAAATTCTTGCAATATGAAGTACTTCTGTGAGCTCTTCCTCGTTTGCATTGCATGTCAATACATCACAGACAATCCGAACAATACATTTCCGTTCAAATACGGCAGCACACACGTGTGTAACAAAAGTGACTCAAATGTACATTCAACAGCAATAGCAAGACTGACGGAATGTGATAAATTGAGCAAAAAAGGTGGAATATTTTAGCTTGAAATCAAAATCTTTCAAATAGATGGATTGATCATAAGAGTTCCTTCCTACTTGCATCGGCGAGATATTTGTATAGAACGAGAAAAGAGTTGATGCAGAGGAGGCATATGGAAATTAGACATTTAAAAATTATTTCATTACTTTACATTTCCTTAAAAGACTTGAAAATAGAAAATACGATGCCTACCTCAACTGGAACTATCTTTGAATGAAAATATGGAACGTTACAAGGGGGAAAATGCAGCAGTCATCATAAAGCACGTCAGTCAGTTAGAGACTCACCGACAATATGAAGTTACGCACAAAGAACGTGAAATATTTCCAAAAAGCTTTTAAGATGTTTCAAAACATTCCAGAAAGATGTTCCTTTTAGATGTGAGCGCCTACAATACATCTTGAGTCGCTGACTCAGACGCACACGTGAAGTGTAGGGAAAAATTCCTAAGAGTGTAAACATCTCAATGTTGGGTCTTTACTTCTCATATCTTGCTCCCAAATCTGCTCAAGATAACCCAAAATGATACCCGTTACCTTTAAAACATCAAACTTTTTCCTTCTGACGGGAAAATCACACTCTTTTACAATAAGTCTTGTAGTGCATGTGACTTTCATTCATTCAAAATGTCATGACGGGAGAACGAACGAAAATATCATAAAGGTTGGAAATTAGCCAAGGAAGTATATTTTGTCCGTAAATGAGACGTTGTCTTCAATATTGTGTCATTGATGCAGGTCTCGATTCTGTCATGAGCTTACATGAACTCTCTCTTAATAGAAACTTTCCTCATCCTGTAAATAATTCTAGAATCCATTGTCAGTAAAGCTGCTGCACTTAATGTGCATACATTTTATAAAAAGAACCGACAAAAAGAGATTTTGTACCTTCCTTTATATGCATATATTACCCACTCTAAACATATCGTTCGTGTCCATAAACTGGTTCCCAAAGTTGTGTTGTCTCAACCATTAGCTTTTTAGTTGTGTAATACTCTCATCCCAAATAAGCAGGGTAAACATACAACTGGAAAATCATTTTTCGTTTGTACAGCATTATGGATTTAGCCATGATCCTTTCTTTGATTCCAAATAAGCGAGGAAAATAAACATGTTATTTTTCACCATAAAACCCATGTTTTGCACCACCTCAAAGTGCCACTAATATCTTAAACGTGGAAAAAGTTTTTTTGTTTTCTTTTCAAAGTAAATCCAGTTAAGGTACATAAACTTACTTCACTTGAATACATTCATAAGGTAAACTGAGGACTACTAATGTAGCTTCTTTATACCAATTTCTTTAATAAGAAGGACTTAGGATTTTGTAAGGAAAAGCTAAACCATAATAAAATGTGGCAGCTCATACACGTATTCCCAGCTACCACGTATGTTTGCACATTAGTAAAGTAATGTCGGGTCAACTTAAGATCTCATCATGCATGGTTGGTCGCAAGCAGAGTTTGTTCAAATGAGAGTTTCTTCTACATTAGATTTCCCTTGCTCTTTTTCCTCAAAAAACCTGCCCATTTATATATCTGCTCCCTTTCTTTTATTCAACTCTCTGTCTGCACTTCTTGTAGTTATGTTGTCACTTTTGTAGTCGTTGCAACACCCATTCACAACACCTTTTTTGTGGCATGTAAACAGAGAGTTTTTCGTGGCAAAAAGAAAAACATTCCTCTTATCCAAAGACAACTTTACCAGCAGTTTTTGGAACATAAAAAACCCTAAAAGTGGCAGAAATACGGGACACAATGCCAAAGCTATCAAAAAATTTATGCTCGAAATGTTTCAAGTATTTTGGGAGAAACGGGAAACGCGAGAGAAAAAACTTTCAAAGTACAAAACTCCACAGAGCTGTGATAACCTTTAGGCAAAAAATCTACAGAACACGCCTTGTTTACTTAACTTAGTTTTATCATTTGTCTTCTCATCTCTCACTCAACTCAATCGTACCTTTCATCAACTTTGCATTAGAAGTTTTACATTGAAGCCTAATGGTTTCTCGGGACTGAAAGCGTGTGTATAGTAGAAAACCTCCCTCTTTAAGAAGCCTTTCCTACCCGCTGCTTCTAAAAGATGGTAGGGCTGAACTTAAGGTTTTATTGCAGATTTCTACAAAATGACACTCCTCGTGTATTATATACTCCTAAAATCTTTCTGGAATCTTGATTCTAGTTATGATAAGGAATGTCTGCTTGCCCATGGTTTGCAAGCTTCTCTATACTTATATACATCAGGAGATCAGAATTCTTCAAGAAACGATGCTGTTAGCTTTTAAAGCGGAAATAAAGAGATGCATGATACGATTTGATTGTTATCATGGTCATATCAGAAGTGTTTATATAAGATGCATACCGTGTTTGCATTATTTGTAGCTTTAAGCGTGAAAGCCATAAGCATGCCATGATTGTATACAAAATGCCTCTGCTCATTTCCAGTTCCAGCTTTAGAGCAAATGAGCCCCTGCTTATATCTCAATGTAAGCCTATTTGTCTGTTTTGTTCGGTGATCCGTAATCAAAATGTTTTCTCCTCTTTCCATTAAAAGACAAATGAATTCACAACGCCGAGCTAAGAATCTAGATCAAAGTGTATCAGATTATGTTTTGTGTGTATGCATAAATATATATCTATATCATCACCAAAGCCGTATATTCTTTTAAATACCTCTACTTACTGTGTAAAATGACTACATATTTTCGCTCGTCCTCTCGAAGCACTCATTTTATCTGTCTATCTTAATGCATAAATCTGTCTTTTGAATCATTCACTTTGAGTCACAGTGTGTGCTGTGGTGCTAATGTAAGCAACCGCTGCTGCTGACGTTAATGCCTGGTAGCGAGCGACTCGTCTACTTTTCACCATCTTATTATTCTCTGCTATTATTCTCGGATGGTGTCATCCTTGTAAGCACTAAGCACTTGTTTTGCTTTTGCTTGTTCATTTTGTTTCCTCTTTTGTGTCTCTCATTCTCCTTTACTTACATAATAGCATTTTGCTTCTTGTTTCACTTTTTTTTACATCAGATAGCAATGAATGCTATTCCTTTTCGCTGGTGTATCGACTTAAGAAAGAATAGGAAGCCTCTTAAAGTTAGTAATGCTGGAGAGTACCTTTCCTGCCTCTTTACAGGAGTGGAGTCCCAGGGGTCCTATCTACTTTTCTAGTTGCTCATTTACATCTCTCCTTTTTTATACTTCTTTGGTGGCACTCACAGTAGCAGTAGCAGAGTTTATAACCAGTAGCGGCAGCAACGAGTCGTGTAAATTTGGTGGTATGTTTGTACACATGAAATGTAATAAATTCATGGTATTTACTCTCCGACACGAATCAAAGACGAGGTATTAGCAGAAGAAATGATCCGACCTTCAATTTGAGTGAAGTGGAATTGATAAGATGTATTTCCTCATGCAAAAGATGTCCTTCCCCGGGCTTCAACTGACAAAAATATCGGGCACAAAGAAAAAAATCGAACCAACTTTTTTATTCTTGAACCAAAGTAAAAGCTTTATATAGTGCGGTATTCACGCTCATACATTTTTATAAGCTCACATTCCAAATCTTCTAACTACATTAGTAAAATATGCTCACTATATATTTTGAGTTTTCTAGAAAGCAGAACTGTTACTAGTGAAGTGCTACCTTAATATTTTGATACCTCTCAAAAAGCAAAAAGCAGCTCATAATATTTGGACAGAAGGAAAAAAATCCATTTAGGAATTTCAAGAGAAAATATCACCATCTCTGCAGAAAAAGAAATGTTTTTCTCGTTTCCCAACTAATTCTTTCATTCAAAGGGAAATATACACCAATGTATGTACACTTTTAGAAGATTTCTTTAGTTTGCTTTTAGTCTTCCTTTTATTATTGCTTCAATATATTATTTTTTTCATTTTTACATTTCCCTTGTCTTCTACCACTTAAACTCTTTCCTTCCTTTTTACATAACCTTATACTCTGTATACTGCTGAAACATATACAGATAAAAAACACTTTTGTGCTACTGTACTAACATAGATTCCCTTCACATCGTATTATCATGCATGTATGAGCTCTTTGGTGAAGCAATTTTTTTCAAATAATGCTTCACACATGTGCTAGTAAGTACACTTATAGGTAAAATATCACCACTACGAGCAAAAAGCATGCTATTAACATTAACATAAATGGTTTGAAGATAAGAGAAAAAGCACAAAGGGTGTATAGTTCCTATTCTTTTGGCCAATATGAATTCTGATATCATGTTTGGCTTTTACTTATGAGCTTGATAATTCATAGTCTGAGAAGATGTGAAGAAGAAAGTGATACTTTTTCATACATAGTCAGTTTCATACCAAAGTTCGAATAAGTATCACCATACGTTTACTTTAGCCAGAAAGAAGTCTTGTTTGATTCCTCTCGATCACAAAATGCTTTCTCAGCTTGCTTCCATTTTCCAGAGCATGAATCCTCGTAAGAATCATATTTCATTGGAAGGACGAAAAAAAGGAGTTTGAAATGGAATGTACATTTTTTACTAGTATAATGCATTCATGCGTCTGTTTTTTACCAAAAGACTGTTTTAATGCATCTTAAGGTATCGGAAGTAAAGAGAGAAAAAGAAATGGGTAAAAAAATGTCTGATTTTCTTCTCGCCGAAGGAAATGAGGCAGACATGGATAGGTTGATGCAGGTTTTGAGAAAATTGAAACATTTCTTCACGGTACATCTTTATACAATCTTTATCCGAGGCGGAACAGGCTAGAATGAAAATACGTATAGCGACTTTTTTTAGTGTTTTAAGTTAATGCTGGAGTGTAAAAAGCTTCCTTCTTCAAAGTAAAGCCCTATATATGAGAATAACACACAGATATGAAATGAGAACGTTGCTAATGCACTTTATCATCTTGCCAATGACACCGCATCACCAAACATATCGGCACCATCCCACCAGAAGTCCAAATGGATAATTCCTCCTACTTTATTTACCTCTGTATCTGAAGGGTAGAAAAAATGAAGAAGTGATGCTTTTAAAAGTGTTAAAAAAGGAATCTTAACACAAAAATCGTGGCAATGGCAGTGCTACTCTTTCCTGCTCATCACCAGCTTCCTATTTCTATGTCATTTCATCTAGAATTTGTGTGTGAATGGGTTGTGAGCATGAACACACACCCGGATGAAATGAAGTGAATTAAAATCAAGGATGAAACGTATCAGTTTTTTTATTAAAAGGTTTTTTTTCATCACCCTTTTTTCCTTAGTTGTCTGCCCACTTACTTGGGCTGTTGAGAGAGCGAGAAAGGGCGCTAATGCACTTAAAAAGAGTGTTATTAGAAAAAATGAAAAGATGAACCTTGTTTGTTCACTCCATGTAGCTACTACTTGTATGATGCGATTTTTTGTACCAATCTCACTCAATGAAGAAATGAGGTACTTAATATTTGGAATTACCTTTAAGTTAACACGTATGTCATGGCATGAAAGAGTTTTTGTGGTAAATTGTAATTGAAATTAAATTAGAAGTACTCCTCGTAAATGTGTGAAAAGTCTTCTGTGGCGGTGTTATGCACACATGTACATTGTGTTTAAAGAGGATATCTAAATGATTGGAGTTATGAGTTATCGACATATTATGAAATTTCAAAGAATTCCATGACCCTCACGTAATTTTTGTATGTGCATACATTTGACTTTGTCAGCGAGAATTTCCTGTTGTTCATTCATGATGCATCAACAAAAAATATATAGGAAGCTGCATTTTCATTTCTTGTGTAGTTTTTAATGTGTAGTAGTATTACCAGTATTTTATATTTCAGGTTCGAAGTGATATGGTGACAATGTTAATTTAAATGAGACTGATTCAGAGCATTTTATTTTATTTAACATGAAAATCACAACCATTTGAATGTTATACATATGAAGCGGGCTCATCCTTCATCTGTCACAGAAAAATTACAAGACAAAAATTGTCGCGGTTACCTCAATCAAAGTATTTTTATCAATGCATCTTTGTTGTAATGCATTGATCTCTGTATCGGTATGGGGTATAGATGAGTACAATACATCATACTTATACACATTGCTATTATTAGCCATAACGTATACAATTGATTATGAATATTTTTCTATGCTATCAGTAAACAAAATTGATACGATAATATTAACAAGCTGGTCGGAACCTTTTATGCTAGATAAAGTCACCTTTATCTTAAAAAATTGGTTAAACTGTCTGTATGGGAAAACAAGTAAGCTGTCAAATTCATTTTGCAACAAAGCTGTCATCCAGTGGCATAAGTGGTTGTAATGAAAGAATAAGTAAACTTATATACTGAAACCCCATCACTTGAAGATTAAAGTTAATTCAAACATGTTGCAGTTTGGAAACTTGCGCACATCACAACAGCGATATAATTAGTACATAGTAGATTACTTTTAGGCAAAACTCACCCGAATTTGAGAAAGAAACGCCATTCACTAAAAAACTAAGAATGCGAATATGTTTTTGAAAATAGAATCAAAACCGGTGTTATAATTGTAAGTATATCACTGACTGAATGAACTGCGCAAATTTTGACCGATGTTTTTATGCAGACAGAAATAGAAAATAACCATTTAAACAACTGTTTGCTATGAAACCTCTAAACTCCCTAAACGACAACATCCCCATGTTAGCTAAGGAGAAAGTTTATAGCTTACTAGAGGGGACAAAGCCAGAAGCGTGAAACTTATCCTCTACCGTCCCCTCATATTTCCAGAAGGAAATACTACTCAGGAAAATTAAATTTTTGTGAATCTGAAAAGCAAGCTTGTTTGTTGTCGCCTGGTCGTAGTGAGTTTTGTAAGCGACGAATTGGTGATTAAAAATGCATGAATGAAATGCATCTCAATCGTTTCCTTTTCCCGAAACGCATGATAACTTTTTGTCCCTCAATATTATAATTGAGTGTATGTAAGTTCAAGGCAAGGCAATCATTCAAATGCAGGCATGCATAATATTTACAAATTGTCAGCTAGGAATACAACTGTCCTTTATATTCACATATGCAAACTAAACACATTAAAGGAATTTTCAATGGTCTATGCAAACTACTCAAAAACTCCGTTTTCCTTTATATTAACTTCACCAACTTTGAACACTTTTCACTACGAGAGCCAACATTTTCCCTGGGAAATCAACGTTGTTGCAAAGATTTATCGTAACTGTAGGGAAAGGAAGAGGGACAAGTGAGATTTATAATGCATATTATGTTTTTATTCATCGCGTATATGTATGTATATCGGTGCACACAATGTGTACATTTGGTGCGATGATGCACACACGTTCGTACACACATTTTGCTCCAAGTTTACGAGGAAAAATCCATTAGCGATGATTGCATTGTTGCAACAAGTTGGTTTGCTTACGTACCATCCCAAAGTTGGACGCTTCATTCATGGAGCTTGTCTTTGTGCCATCCTCACTCCCTTACTCTTCCCTGCTTTATATTTTCTATCTAGCTAAATGCCCTAGGGAGAGTAATACACTTTTACTAAGGATTTTGCAGACTCCTACGTCTCTGACTTTTGTTGTAAACGGTGTAATACACTTAAAAACATTTATCGACCCAGGTCTCGGTTTTCCTTGCATAGCCCCATTATGATACGACAGAGCACAGTGGAAAAGAAACCTACCGGAGAGAAGACTCCACCACCAAGACGTATCTGTGAGGAAGGTTAGTTTTATCAACCAAGTTTTAATGACCACAGACAGCTAGACATGAATTCTTAGGGAAAACATGCTTCCCGGAAAATTAATTAATTTCTAATGAGCCATCTGCTATACCTTTCTTTACTTCGGTTTTGCGTCATCCTATCGTCATGAAGTTACAGTAATCTTTATGATGCAGAATGCATCTTGAAACTAGTGATAAACTTGACTATGAGTGGTCGCTCATATCAATTGGAAATCATTCGAAAAGTTGTTGAGCATTATCTGGAACTGTGTATCGCAAGAATGGAAGACTATCATGGAAAAACTAGGAAAAAATTCTACTGTTGCCGTCATTAGAGCGGATACGGACTTATAGCCGACTATCTTTTTTTCTTTGCAAAATCACCGGAAATTGTTAAATGATAAAAGAAAATTCCTTCGAATTTTTATTTTATTTTGATAAATCGCTTCAAAGAATCTCCACAAATAGGTATTTTTCCCTTGTCCTTTCGCACTGAGAAAGCACCAACAGTAAAAAGTAACATAATTAGTATTGTTAAGGTGTTCATTGAATCTCAAATCCCCTTGTGGATTACATTGAGCAACTCAATCTTTTCAGGGAATCAGCAAAAATACTCGAAATGTTTACTGCAAACTTGCCGTCATTTTTACAAGCCAAAGGCCTATAATAATAATATCCGTTCCGCTATCAGGAAATAAAATGGCATAACACAAGATTTCAGATTTTTTTGACCATCCAGTCTAAAATAAATGATCTGAGGTAAAGTACTACATAGTATCATTGGAAAAAATCCATGAACGTGAACTGTGTACATATGCTCGTATATAGTGATATGAACACAAATTAATCATAGCCAGGAAACCATTTATTACACATAAAAATCCACATACACGCAACCTCCACCACACTACCACCACATAATATAAGAAATCTTACGGTAGCTTTGTTTTCACGCTTCTTCACATATCCATGCATTCCGTAAACGTTGACAAGACAAATGGGAATGGGGCAAGTTGTCCAAGATTTCTTGAAATCTGCAGAGTTGACTTTGCCAAAGCCTCTTGCGAGTACATAACACTGGCATATAAGAAGATAGAACCAGGAACATTTTTTCTTCTCTTTTTTGCTATGGTTAGACCATAGGTGCATATTACATTCACTCGTCTCTCATAAGCCAAAGAAAGTGTTCCCAGTCGACGAAACCGAGCAAAGGAAAAGGAGAGACAAGAGTGATGCATCATGACTCAAAACATTTGTCATAGTGGCCGTTCTCCACCGCTCTGCTTTGTATTCATACATCAACAATGCACACACATAAAGGGAGAGCGAGTTTTTTTCTAGTAACCTCTAGCATTACTATCCATGAATCTTTCTCTCTCACGCAGAGAGAGAGAAAGGATTTTTTTCTCATTCCTTCCATGCAATCTACATTTTCATATTTTGTGTACAACAATTTCCCGTGTGTGCACCTTGAGCAAGCAAGATTTTCGTTCTGAGGGGAATCCTTTGAAGTAGACGCTCATTTGTAGTTGTATTATGTTATAATGCGAACGTGTTTCTACAACTCTACCAGGGAGAGTAGAAACTAAACAGGGCCATTATATGCAAAACAAGAGGAATAAAAAAATATATTGAAAGAAAACTAGGAAGGGATACAAGCACGGAGTGGGAAGACTGAGCGACTCATAAGAAAGGGAGAAGTGAACGTGTAGGACATGATCATCTCCTCGCATACATTTTAAGATAGAATATACGGAGGAGCTGGTGATACTGGGAGTTTACCAGGCGGACAGCCTTCCTTCCCTTTTTGAATATATAAATTGTTCCTCACAAAAGGGAAACCACATCGAGGCGGAGTCTGGTTCCAAATTCGACGCTCCATTCGAGACCCGACTGACGATTAGAGGTGACTCGACCTCGTAGTCAGACCAGCCATGCGTTCTCTCTCAAAACTTGCTTTGCTAGCTCACTTTGGTGGATATGCTCCTAAGCAGTTCTTTTTCTCTGCCTTCATTTCTTGTTCTCGCGTATAAGCATTAGAGTACAAAAGCTTCGTTTCGTTTTCGATACATTACTATGTACGGTAACGAAGGAGTACGTTATGCTGAAATGCACTGTATCAAGTTACATTACGATACGATGCATACGGTCGGATGGATAAGCTGTACGTGTATTCGCTCACTCTACTTGCACGGAGTAGTTGCTAGGTTTGCAGCAATAATAAGACTAGACTCATTTCTCCAGTTTAAGCCGTGGCAGGCGGAATATCACACGTTTACTTCAAGTTTTGAGAGGGTAGCTTTTGCAAATATACGGAGAGGCATAAGGCCAAGAGGTTTCCAAAGGATAAAAAATCTATGGGCTCATGTATGTACCCATTAGGTACAGCATGAAAGCTCAAGCTGAGATGATACTTTTCTTGTTAGATCAACTAGTCACGGTGGGGAATCTGAAGAGATGTGAAGGGATGCTGTCTTATGTGTGCTGAGAAAACCATTGTTGTGTAGGCAAGCTTATATGCATGCACACACATGTCACAATGACATGTATGTATTCAAACGTATTATGCAAATCAGCTTTTCGCGTACTTGTCCTCGCTCGTCATCATCTTACATTTTTCTTCAAAGACGCGACTTTGTCTAGCAGCAAGTAATACAAACAAAATTGGAGGAGAGGCTTTTGAAGAATTGGTTAGTGTGTGGATGGGAGGACGTACGGGAGAGAAAAAAAGATCAACATTTGCATAGGCATTCCTACTCCACTAATTTCTTGCATGGTTAGGTTCATAAAATTTTCATTTTATTTTTTAGTCTGATTTTTCTCTCTTCACTATCGCGAGACTTTTCTAAATCAGGGGAAATCTGGGATTTTATAAGCCCAACATGAAAATCTGTCATCGCCAATGGCACGGCTAATATTTTCGGAACTAAAACTTATCTCTTCTGAAAATTCTGTATGAATAGATTTTTCATCCGATGGGCTTCGTAAATTTTTCATGCAAACGCAACAGCACACCTACACAAATTTAAATGAAATAGGGAACACCTTTGAAATCAACATATAAAGTTGGAGATAAACGCCGGCATTTGTGGTTGTGAATATAGTACAGTTGATGATGTCAAGATTCATTATGCAATTCACAAGGAATCTTTGACGGAGTAGGTCTAGAGCTGTCCAAAAATTATACAATTTACCCTGAACACATAAACTCATTTTATCTTATACAATGCACCTGATCAAGCGACGTAATGCGTTCCATACATGTTTGCACAAATTGCAGGTAAATACGCTGACCAAACTCGTAGATTCACATGCTAGATAGAACTTTGCATGGAAAATATAACTCTTACTCTTTTTCAACGTTTTCTCCTTGTCCATGTGAACACTTCAAACCAGATAGAAAATCACATTATAATAAATATATGGATAAGTTACGTGCGCTGAAAAACGAACTTCTCATTGGACTGAACATGCTTTCCTGCTGTTTCATACTTGTGTGCACACAAAACATTATGATAAGCTTGAATATGAACATGTAAAATCCTATATATTTGTAAACTCTATACAACTTACATATTTTTTTCTTCAATACCATTGTGCACAAAAGCATGGACCACAGAGGAGAAGCAGCAGCAGCAGGCAAACAGGCACAACAACCAGTCAGGCACTTTTTAGGCAACTCAAGTCACACATCAGACCTGCAGTAGTGTTATTACTACAAAACCTTATGTACGAATACATTTGATAATATGTATTTATATGGTAAAGAAGTGCAGAAAATGAGGCAGAACAGAAACACTGGTTTAGCTGAAGCAAAGCGCAACATAAACGTAGCAGCAGAGCTCATTGCTCACACACTCATCGTTGTTGTTTAGCTGAGCTCACTTCACACTCCGTACATAAACTATGCAATGTTTCGTTTGGCTCGACTGTGTCTTGTGTATGGGGCTGGTGATCCTTTTTAGCTCTCTCGAAACCTCTCACAGTCAGATCCTTCACTAGTATCCCTTGGTACGTTCAGCTGACATGACTCAGTACTTAGTAAACCATCACCCTTCCAACTAAAGCAAGCAACCAGTATTTACTTACCTGTGTGCCTGATCGGACACACTTTCCTCGCGAACAAAAACGTGCTCAAATTTTTACTGTGAACTTGTACAAATTTGCACATGTGAGAAGGTGCCTTTGTATCCGAAATAGAAGGCAAAAGAAAAAAATACGTCGCTTTCCTACCTTTTTTTGCTAATTGACTGACACACATTTGATATCTGAGTGTCATTCATTAGCACCGTCAGAAGTAGTGATATCAGCTCTACTTCCTCCCTGTCATCCGATTATACTCTCAATCTAGTGTACTCTACCACCACTATTGTTTCCCTCGGTTCTTCAGTGTGTAAAATAACTGACAAGACTATTTAAAAGATAAAAGAGAATAGGGAGAAGAAAAAACAGGATAGTTTCCTTACATCCTAACCGAATAAGAATCAACAGAGAAAGAAGAAAAAAACCTGGTCAACTTGTCCTTGCCGGTTAGTTATCTATATTATGCATGCATGCATGCAGGGGAGTCTTTTCCTAAATAAGATAAGAAGGAAAAAATTCTATAGTCCAGCAGCGTCGTATTAAGTGCAGTTGAAGTGGAATACTAAGACATTAAGTGAGTGGGTATTAAGGAATGAAGGAAGGATGCTTGAGGAGATCAGTATTTTGCTGCCAATTAACTGATAAGAATGAAATAAGAAAGAGACAGTCTTCTGTCTTCGCCCTGGATTGATTTGATTTGCTGGACGTGAATAAAAGACATTTTCTCGTCTGTGAAGGTCCTACATAATTACTGTTGACCCCTGAAAAGAAATCATCAGTTCAGTGAATACCATACAATTATTTCGTCTACAGAGATAAGCTCAGAGAAGACAAGTTGCACACGTTCGCGTCTTTTACCCTCTGAACTGAAGTGGATATAGAAAAAAGTGCTGAATGTATTTGGCAGAACATTGCATGTGCCACACATTCTACTATAAATTCTTGTTTGCTACTAACACCATATGTATATCAGTTAATTTGGTCGTCTACGACGTGACAAACTTTTTTCGCCGTTTTGTTGATTAAAAGTTTTTATTATTGGTGTTGTTGGTGGTTATCGATATCAGTAATTTTTATGACTCGTGTGGTGTGATGATAATAAATGAAGTAATATCATCGTCACCACATCACCATCTGCATGAATGCACTCACGCAATTTCTATTTGCCCATGACTGATCTGTAAAGACGAAGACGAGAAGGAACACGACAAACCAGAAAAAGACCAAAGTGATAAAATTGGAGATATTCAAGTGGCAAAGGAGATGCTAATTCTTTGGTAATGAGGCGAATTATTACTGTCCCCTGTTCAATGTTGCAAGGTTAACTTGAGGCGACTTCTCTCACTGTAAGCAAAGAAAAAATACTATTACTTTTTTATGTATTTACTGTACTCTTCTTGTTACCACATGCATAAATCAACAAACTTCTATATAAAGATATCATACATTCAGACACTGACAGAATTTATGTATATGGCATGAATTAATGAAGATAATTTCTAAAAAGTGGAAAGATCGTAAATTTTGAAGATTATAGAAGATTGCATTGGTGCTTTCATCATACCCCGCACCATGAGCGCTTGATTGAGTATCGATTCCCTACACGCAGATTTGCATCTACGTGACTCAGTGTTGACAATACTGCATTCAAGTTTTTCCTAATTTAATTAGCATTACTTGAATTTTATAGCAAAAGAAATCTATTTCATATATTTTCTATCTCATTCAATTTATCAATGATCTCTAGATTTTTTTACGTTGACAAACTGGAGTAGAGAAAGTGAGTGATTTATAAAGGTTTACAACACAAGATATGTAATCTCTGGGGCATCGAGTGCAATCTCAAAAAAGTTGGGACGGAGCCTACGCATGCATCATATATTATTCTTGGGTCGCTCTTATCTCATATATGCCTCACAAACAAGCGTGATTTACAAGGGACCACCAAAAACATTTTAAGAACAAACTTTAACGGTGTGATCCTGTATTTAGCGTTAAAAACTAAAATCATTCGAAGTTACGAATCCTCTACTCCGCAACTTGTACTGTTCCGAATCTCGATACAGCTTCAAATTTTCACAAAACCTTGAAAATGTAAATTTTTGTACTTCCTTTTCCGATTTATCACCAGAATGAATGATAAAAACCTGGTGAGCAGCTGCACTCGCGCTGGTACTACAATTTACCTAACACATACATTTTATATTGCACGATTTAGATTTAATAAAATCATGAGAAACAGTAGTGCGCTTTATTGTTGAAACAAATGCAGATTAGACTTGATTAGATTTTTGCATGAAAATATGCACAAAGTGCAGATGCATACATGCATATAGTATGCAAAGAAAGTGAATTAAAGAGGCTATATGAACGATTGTTGATCAATTCCCAGTGGATCCAAACATTTATCGCGTACAGTGAAGGCACCAGCAAAACGGCACATACCACATAACATCACAAATTACAACTAAAAAATCCGTATCATTACAAATCAAGACAAAGTAGATAGACAATGAGGCTACATATCCCCTATGAATATCTCATCACATCGATTACCTAACTTTTTAGGTAGCGTTTAGGGTATTGTGGCACAACTTGAGGAACTCATTCTAGGTATTCACATTTTCACAAGGTGTACCATCACCGACATATTTTATCAAGTATTTCGTCAGAACCCTGTAGCAAACCCATGTTCTTTTTTACCAATATATACACGTCGTGACGTGATTGAAGCCGAATTACGTCACATATATTTGCTTTCTGCTTATAAGTGCACAAAATGCACATACCCTTATTTTAGCAAGTTTTCTCTGTCTAATAATACCATTCTGCGCTATACCATACCGACCATCACTAAGCATAAGCGATGATCTTTTGATTTAGATGAATGTTTCAGTCAAAAGACTGGCGACTACTTTTCCACTTGTACTCGTACATGACCACAAGCTAAAAAATAACAAGGCAAAAAAAATATTGGCTAACCTTCAAAGAGAGCACCTGCGACTGCAGTTGGCATTTTTTGCAACTTGGCAGTTTTAACTATTTATCTTTATGCTTCTAGTTTGACAGACAAGGCAAGAAAGAAAGAAAAACTGATAACAATATGGTTGTTTTTTTCATTGCAGATTCCCAACAAAAAATCATTCTGGATCCTAAAATTTTATTGCGGTAGACTCTGAAAGAACGGAATAAAAGGAAATAAATCTTGGAAGTAGCAGCAAAAAATACTTCATTTTGATAAGAAACTGCATCTAAATTAGCAGCAAACTCGGATATCAAGATTTTCAATCTGTATGTCTGTGACTACTTGGCTGAATTTAATAAATGCATTGAATACCTTTTGCACACAAACGTGATGAAAAACAGATGAAAAATCGAGAAAGATTTTTATCCGGATCTACCATAAAAACTCTATTCTTTCAAGAAAAAACAAAAAATCCCACCTTCATATCAAGAACATCAAAAGTTTTTGAACCGAATTTGATTCGCTTAAAGTTTACTCAATCCTTCGCCCGCACGTTTTTTTCTATACATAATATGTATAAAAATTTAGTACCATCTTAACAATGTTTGATGATTGCACCTGCTAAATCAAACTATTAAAAAATCATCTTTACATCTTCACCAATGGTTTTGAATAGTAATTTTCAAAGTTAACAGAAAACATTTATGTGTACGTTCAACAAAATCGTTTTGAAATCAACATCCAAACAAACAGTGACTAACGGAATTAGTGTAAAATTAAAAAATTGAAAGCGATTTTTTTTACCGCGCGAACACTCGAACTTTTGAGTGCTGTAGTTGAACAAAAAATAAATTCGAGAAGGTCGAATTATACCGTGTATCGGGATTTTTTAAATATTCGCGCGTGGAAAAGAAGGCTTTTCGAAGTCTTATACATCACAACGACGGCAAAAGCTATCAAGCTGTTGTTCGAATCGTTTGTCAACATTTCCCCTTCTAAGGCCGACGACATGTCAGACCTGCCGCAAAGTAAGTATCAATTTTGTAAATAAAATGTAGTTTTTCTAATAGATTCCGGAGTTAATGACTGACATTTATAGTAATAGTTAGCACTTCTAACAAATTCGTGTTTTTGAGTTCTGCACCACCCTAAGACATGCTTGGAATGAATAGATGGTATTATTAAAACCAACTTTAACGTGTTTAATGATCCTCAGTACGTTTGTAAGATAAGGATCAAGCAAACTTCTTTAACTTCATGGTTGGTGGAACTGAAATGTGATGATAGACCCCTAAATGAAATGCATATTACATCAAATATTATTGCGGATGATGATAGTGATTCGATTAGCATTCAAGCTTGCGTGAACGTGAGATGAGAGAGATGATGATTTTAGAAAAATCAAAAAGTAAACGGTATGAAGGGTCAGGGTTCGAAATGTTTTTGAACATTTTTTTCCCAAGATGATGTGGAATCAGTCAGAGTTAATAGATGCACAAATTTCTGCAAGTTACATTCAGTCTCTAACCATATAGATTTGAGGCAGGTTTCACGAAAAAGTTAATGAACTTATCGCCAACTCCATTCAACAATTCCCGTGCATTCTTGCATCCAAAATTTTTGCAACACTTCTGAAAAATATTTATCCGCTTTGTGATCTTAAAATCAGCCGTAGCATCACCTTCACCGGTATCACTAAACATACATTAATTAATCAAGGTAAAAATGGGAAGAGGAAGTCTATAATGAATAATTATTTTATTAACGGCATAGTAAGTTTAAAGTATTAAAATTAAATCATAAATATATTATGATCTAGTTAACATTGTTGTGAACTTGGAGCCTCTAAAATAAAGTCATTAAGCTTAATTAACAAGACGAGATCCTATTTAATGAAATTTTATGCACAAGAAACTTTATTCATGTTGTAACCCCTTATACAAAAGCGTGTTCTGAAGTCAGCGAGCCAAACTGGGACTGCACAGTATTTAGAATACAGAACAGACAAAATTAGTTGCAAATATCCATACACATAGGTCAGGTCTACATATTATGCACCTCTTTAGCACGCACCCTGTATCTCATCTCAGTCTACACTCAAGATCAACAAAGTAATTAGCGGAATGACCGAAGGTATAATAATCTATCTTTGTCTATTAAAAAAATACTCACTTTAGTGTGCAGGTTTATAATATACACATGCATATTGCATTTATAAATAAGGAATACGATAAAAATTAGATATAAATTGGCAATTTGATCGCGTCTCATTCCTTGCAGATGATGCAGGAGTTTGCGAAACGTATAGTTATATGATGTCGACTGTGTGTAGAACTAACGTACTTTATTCTCTACTGATGATTGTTGATTAAAATTATTTATGCTTATGAACATCCTTTTACAATAACAATAACATTAATACGTGCATAAATGCAGTATGGGTAAGATATTATTGTCTGAGCAAGTCCAACATCTCAGCCTCAGATACAGTACTGATAATCTTGTTTTAACCAAAGTTTACACGGAATGTACGCTAAGGTTGAGTTACACTTGAGGTACATAGGATGTGTGTATAGGATGAAGTATGGATATACAAATTTTTTCGCAGTTGCAACAGAACACAAACGGGAAATTGTTCTCTGCATATATTTGTATTTTTTCCATCGCATGCTCCCATTCATGTGCTTACTTCCATGTAAGACTAACTATAGATGGTCCATTAATATGCAACCGGCAGCGTTTCAAGAGAGATATTTTTATCAACAAGACGCTCTAACAAAGTCACGTTGCGTTAGTCGTTAGATAGTTTGTGAAAAAATTCAATTCATTTCGAGAATTTACCTATACCGAAGGAGCTACACTAGCAACTTTTCATACATTGCACATTGCACATATGAAAACCATAATAAGTTATTTTGACATCGCAGGTGCACCTTTCCTGGTTAGTGAAAAAATTCCAGAAAAGAAAACGAGCACATCGGCATCAGTACGATAAGCACATCTTCATTTTTACACGTCTTATTATGTCTTGTTTTGTTCAGTAGTCTGATTTCTTTTTATATTGCTCGTATCCGTATATTATCGCTAGGAAAATGGCTAATTAGGAAAATAAATTGAATTGAGCTTCTGCGAGTACGCAACGCATAACACCGCAGGACTAAATTAATGATAGACATGCTCACTTCACTGTATTGTTCCGTTTTTTAATCCTCGTCAGAATTCCGTCTTTGTAGTGAGTTATGCATCTCTGAACGGGAACAAATGTAGTAAGGAGACATAAATCAAATCATCAGCTTCTCAGTTTACCGTCACAAGATTATGTTACACAAGAACATACCAAGCATACACTTACAGGAATCCAATCCTTTGCCCACCACCACGAACCACGGTGTGTATTTGTTGATGTGGAGATGCTCAAAGTCGAGAAAAATCCTTTTGCAATGTACTTCCAATGTTTTCCACAGTGCAAATTTCCGCTGATATAAACTCATTACAAAGGCTAATTAACATTTTTAAACATATGGAAAACCTGCTAGAGTCGGAAGTAAAGTTGTGTGATGGATGTGTATTATGCAGTTTGCGAAACCACAACGTGGAATAAGTTCGTGTGTATCTATACACCACACAAACTCCGACACGTTGAACACACAAAACCTAGGATTATTCTTGAAAAGCTAGGTTCAGCTGGTTAAAATGGTGGTTTACACCTTTTCGTACTGTTTCTCTCCTGCAGCTTGCAACTTGCTCTGTGTGCTCCGCTTAATAATGAGCTGCCTTAATTGCTTGCTTGTTCACAAAAGGAGCTTGCTCCCTCTCTCTCATTTTGATTCACCAGACGGAGAGGCAAGGCGTATAAAAACCGTGAGACTTTTTGTAATTTCGTTTTGACCGGAAAATAATGTTTTCCGGTTGTCAATCATCTTGATGATCTTTGAATCCTTTGCTTTGTTTATGCATGCATGCTAAATATACTTAGGCTGGGCGTAATGTGAAAGGATATCTCTGAGCAAGGTGATTTATTGCAATGATGAGTGACCGTAATATTTATATACCTACATTTGCAACTCCACCTGTATACATCATCTTAATCGTTCATATTGTGAGCAATCATAAAGTAAGCTAATCAGCATTCCTCCATAACGTATGCAAAGCACAAATGAAGTAAAGATATCATGATTTCCTCTTAAACAAGCCGCGTTGTACTTTATTTGATGAGGTAAAATTGCTAATGATCTTAATTTCACACTCTTACACAATCAAAAGTATGTGTTTTCACACTCTTTGCTTAATGAAAATATACATTTGCATAATCTTTTAAAAGGGAAAATCCAATGTATTTTTTACTAGAAGCATCAGCATCTCCAGTTTCTTTGGGCGTGATGGCATTGGATTTTAAGTTGAAGTTATATTGTGATTAGATCCTATAGGCAAAATGGTGGGTAGACACACCTAAACATAAACCGAGCCTAAACATGTTCAGATCATGGTCGCACGGCTTTGAGTTAATTGCAAAGGACGGTCTTCTTCAGTAATCATTTTCAAGATGATAAAAATCAGTATAATATTCGAAAAATCAAATTATATCGCCTTAGCCTGAGATAGTGACCGCAATTGAAATTGTGAGAGGGTCACCAGTCTCATAAAAAAATTGCGTAGCACCTTAGCACTCTAATATATTGAATTAGCCAAATAAGGATATTTGTTTGATTATTCTAGAACGACATCTTATTTTACGAGTTTTCATGACATGACTCCTCAACTGATTAATCGTACTTCAGCCACATTGCTTCATTTCTGCATAGTGAGGAAAGTCGTCGTCAGCTCAGTGCTTATTATTTCAGATGCCGTGTTAACTACTCATGAAAAAAAACCCTATAAAAAAGGGGACGAAACTATCGGTTGTGAAAAAGCCGAAACGTTGACAAAAAACAATCCAGATTTCAAGTCCCACCACAGTAACAAGATCTGGTTTAATTTTATTCATCCCACACCTTGGGAAACAAAGGGTGCCGTCGTCAGCTCATGGCATTGTTGCCTCTCTGTAATTGTTCTGGAACGAAGGGAACATTTATTAACATTAAAGGCTATTAAATAAAGGAGAAAATGGTACGGGTACTTTTTTTACATACATTTAGGCGTGTATATAAAAATTCACTGTTTCCTCATTTCCATTCATAAGCTTACTTTAGCTTACCAAAGCTTTGAACTAAATCACAAGGTTATTGTTCGGAGTACATTTTTTGTTTTGCTTCTGTTTCTATTAAGTATGCGAAGTATCATTTGTCTATAAAACATACATCATTATGGTAGTCCGGTACAATTAATACTGCAATGAATATTTTATATGCGATGCACTATTGTAAATGCTGATGCACAGTTGGGAGTAGAGCAGGTAAATCAGCGTGAACAAGAAAACCGAGCCAATTGTAGAATCTTTGACTTTGCAGCTTTATGCTTTACACATAATTTAGGGTATGAGGTATTTTTATGTACAAAACTTTATACTAAGGACGGATGGAGCGAGAGCAGCATTTATTTATTCTTATCAGCTTTTTACACCAGCACACCAGCATCACACAAAGTTCTGTGATATAACAAACATACAAAAGCTTAATTACCCGTGCATGCGACTGGAAAGGAGAAAAAAGTGTGGAAGGAATCGAGATCGAGAGAGAAGGAAAGGTGATTAAATTAATTCAGCAAAATCAACCAAGTTGTAATGAGGCTTGGACTCCGTCATCCGTAACGGGACAAGTTGAATTAAGACGTCTTCTCATCACGCTTTACTTTATATGCTTTAATATTACTTTAAGCTGGCTTCACTTCCGAGCTGTGCTTAGAAGTAATAGCAATGTAAATTTTCATACATAATAAATAAGTTTTGTGGCCAGAAATGTATAAAGGATTTAATGAGGTTAGGCAGATGAGGTATGAAAGATAGTGTAGATTGCGGTTGTCCAGTGGCATATAATGTTTAGCTGTCAGTAAATGAATAAATATCTTTCTGATTCAAATGATTATGATAATTTATGGGAGATCTTAGAAAATCATCTAAAAGTGGCTCTGGCTCTCGTGTAAGACGAGTTTATACAGCGTAATCTTTTCGAGTTACAGAGGTGATAGGGGATGGTGGCACGGTTGTAAAATAAGGGAGTTTTAACTTCCTGACTTTTTCTGGACGCGAGAATGAATGAGGTACAAACTCCCAGAAATATGTTTAAAAAAATACAATTCAAGCACATAAATTACTCATATACACATGCATATTATGGTTTTTAGAAGGCATAAATCCACAAAAGCGCAAACTGGAAATCCTGCAAATAACTAGAACATAAAAATATGAACATGATATAGCACCAAGAATCAAATGATAAATTCTTGATAAACTCTTGATAATGATGATGATAAAAAAAGTATACAAGGGGAAAGGAAAAAAGGAGAAGTTTACCAGAAAAAAGTTTTTATAGTTGTTTTTTTACTAAGTTTATACTGTGCTAAATTCTATAAAGAAGTTGGCTGACTGACTCTTTAATCCCCAATATTCTTGCCTCTTTCCTGTGCTTACCTACCCGGAGAGAAGGGGTTTTAATAAGTAAATAAACAGTTTGGTGTTGTTGTTATAATTTTTGACATGATATGACAGTTTATTGGCATCGACTAGACCACAGGCTGACTGCTATGATTACCAGAGTGTGTGCCTTATAATGTGGACATACACCACCATTATTACATAGAATGATTTTGAACGTGTCTGAAATAGCGACTAATAACGAGAAGGGTAGAAAAGTTGATGGGAAGGAAAATGAGCTTTATTATTGAGATTGAAGACGAAACACGAGAGCACGATGGTGTGATAACAATAATATGCGCCAGCAAAGTACACTAGTGAGGAAGGAAGTAAAAGGAAAAAGAAGAAGAAAGAGCCTTAAGCTAAAAATGGAACTAAGTTTTAACCAGCGAGTCAAAGTTGAGTCAGTCTATGAGATGAGAGTCAGTTTGTATACGAGTAAATGTGGTGGTGGTTGTGGCGCGTAGGATCGAGAATACAAGACGTAGGAGCAGTCACGAAAGTGCTTTTCAGCTTTTACAAAAAGGATTTTGTGCTTGTCAAAACATTACGAGTTTTGGAAGTTTATGTACATTCATGAGCTGCAGCCTTGTCTATCCCTTTTTTCCGCGACGGACAGACGACACATCCGATGTTTCCATTTATACAACCTGCTTTTCTGACTTGGGAGATTAAATGACTGCATCTCGATTGTCGTCAACGTGGAAAAATGAGTCCGTTTCAAAAAGAACGGGACAAGCTAGCCCAAGATCCCCATCCCTTTGCTCTCTTGTCGTCAGAAATCCTGTTAAACGGAAGCGAATGACTTTCTAGGACATGAAGAACGAACGAGAGGAAATGGAGATGTTGAGAGAAATCCAGCTTAAATATGGTCACTTCCACAATGGTCAGTTTTTTGGCTATTTTGTGCTACTTGCATAATATCAACTTGGACAACCAACAGGAAGAGACTTGTTTGATGTTTATCTGACCAGACTTGAACACTCCACTTTAAAACAATGCTGAAATGTTACAATTTTCTATTTTTCATTACCACGTTTGTGTCGATGTTTATGCATCCGTAATGGTACAGTATTGCCTTGTCAAGAAAGAAAAATGACTCACACAGAAAAAGTCCATGAGAAGGAGTTCATGTTCTCATAATTATAAATATTAAATGGTTTTCTTTTCCCTCCTTGGTTTTTTTCTTCGTTTAGGGTTGGGTTCTTGCAAAAGGTTTGTCAACTTTATTTCCTACATGATGTTGGGAACGTTTATGTACAAAGTGGAACTAGAATTTGTAATAACGCAAATTACGTTCATAAATTGAACATCAGAAATGAAGATAGAAAGCATTGCTGTTAACTATAGTGGACGTATCGACCGAGCCCTAGAAAGTTAAGCGTGAGAAATGAGTTGCACATAACAATTAGCGTTTTCTCTCTTGAGCATGAATGGACAATTAGTTGAATTGGTTCTTGGGCCATTTCAAATATTGAATTGGTGGTTCAATCCACTTTCTGGCCACTACACATCCTCCAATATCCTTACTATAAAAGTACATACCAACAGCTGTCATAGAGGTTGAAAAAAAACGATTGTCACTCTGAGCTCACTCTCGATGTGCAATGCAACACAATTGTGTTTCCCGTCTGTTATGTTTGTTTGTCTCTGCGATACGCGATGTTGAGGAAAGAAACAATACAATTCCCTTCTTAATGCAATATTCCCAGTTGTTTTTCTTGTCACAGCAAAAGTCTGCTTCGAATATACGAAAACGAATTTTCTCGAAACAATGGGTCATTTTCTTTTCGGGACTGGGATCTTTGATAAAGCCAAAGTGCATAAAATCGTATCAACTACACATCGAAGGGTATAACAATTTTAACACATTGATTTGAGCAAAAAGAGCTGATTGTTTCTCCAATGTGTAAAAAATTCAGGCAGAACATCACACTAAAAGAGGTTATATAAGCTTTCGAAGAAAAAAAAACATTCATGCGTATAGTTATAGGAAATGTTGTATTCATGTGAATGCGTTTATAATAAGGATTTATATGATTGCCGTAAACTTGTAGTAGTACCAACTACAAGGTTGTGTCTGGAGTCATTAAAGGGCCATTACAAGGGACTTTCCCTCTCTTGCATTTGATCAGAGGTCAGATAAGATCGGTCTGAGGCGACAACCACGACGACGTCAACCGAAACGTCGTCTCCTGCATGCCGTGTGTGTGTGTAGTGTTCAGGTTGGATATTATGTACAATGTAGTAGTTGTTGTAGTAAAATAACTACTTCTACTGTGTGATCCCAAGCCATTTCATTTCCACTTTTTCTTGTACCTTTTGCTCGTCTTATTCTCTGTGCAACTGCCGAGTAGCTCCTTTGCGTTAATATTGTTGCTGTTGAGTGAGAGAAGAAGCTGGTTTATTACACTTTTAGCGGATGATGAAGACCAGATCTGAGTTTTATAAGAGCGAGATATTTATAATACGCTTAATATACGAGTATATATCTTATAGTTTATATTTCTGGATATAATGATAATATTACCTGTCGACTCCACTGTCTTGTTTCCAGCCAAGACACTTGCAATAGCTTCAGTAGTTACAGGAACGGATCGGCTTCTCTTGGCTTTATTCACAATTGTGTGATGATGTGACAATGGCTTATTATTACCCACAACTATTTTCTAAGTTGAGCTTGACACCCGTCTAATAAGGCTGTTTAATACCTAGTCTCACTTCTTGTCAGAAATGCATGATGCTGGTAAAAACAACACCCTTTCTTAAACGTATCTTCCTTTTTCATTTATTTTTATTTTTCAAGTATGCTTGCCTCCAACAGAGTATAAAAAACTGCATCACACTAGTTGCAAAACATCAATACTGATTAAAAATACGACAAGACCGCAACGAAATTGCTCATTATAGCGATGCATCCAGTATTGTATGCTCTTAGAAAGGTTTACGGAAAAAAAATATAAATCAAAACAAACATCAGCTAACAGGCTTAGGTTAAGTTTATTCTCGCCACGCATTCAGCATTAATGGCTCCTTAAGTATATCCAATATATTGATACCGCACATTTATTATATAAGGTCAGCTTAGAACTTGTTAGTGAAATGTCCTTATGAGCTTTGCATAATCAAGAGAAGCTGAGTCATCTGTACGCATACGTAACCTTACATAATGAGGAGAATAAAAGAAAAAACAACAGTATCAACAGCGGAGCGCACAAAAAGAGCAAGTAAATCCCTTTTGTCCCCTTTTTCTC
The DNA here is from genome assembly GCA_027743935.1 of Sinodicranocentrus sp. ZH6. Taxonomy (NCBI): domain Eukaryota; kingdom Metazoa; phylum Arthropoda; class Collembola; order Entomobryomorpha; family Entomobryidae; genus Sinodicranocentrus; species Sinodicranocentrus sp. ZH6. The sequence continues at coordinate 35,769 of JAHZNA010000733.1, read as the reverse complement.
TCGTCTGCAGTGACGATAAGCTTAATAGGGATTCTGTGAACAAATAAACAGCAACAAAAGTATTATTGAGTTACCTCTCTGCCGATTGTGGTTAGGATTTTAGGGAAGATGTTCGATGAGCGCAATGATTTCGGTGGGGGAGGTTTGGAAATGGGCATTAGGTGTCTCATCTTGATGATCATTATTTAATCCTTAAACAAACAATCTGTAGCAAGGACAAAGATAGTCTACTACTGACCTTACTCTCACAAATACGCAATAGTATATTTGTTTGAAAATTCTTTCCAGTTAAACGACCTATGGCTCTGCATAAGGAAAAATTCCTTAAGTTTTGCTCGTCGTATAAGCCAAGCTTTAAAAAGTTCTCACAGGTATTTTCTCTGTTCAAGTAATGTGGCTACTTAAGATAGTTCCTAATACCCACAAAAATCTTTCCATCTGTAAGATCCCACTCTCTCAATCATGCTTGGATGCTTGAGCAACGCTTCTGAAAAGATGTGATTGTGGGAAAGATAATTCACTGCTTCATTTTTACTCCACAAAGCTGTGGTCTACCTCCTACCTTCCTTCTTGTGATTTTTTCGGTATTCATTGATGCATATTGAATGGGGAATTTCCCATTTTATGATGTCTTCGTTGAAACAAACCTTGAATATCGGATGACTCCTTTTATACGAATTCAGTGTCAGTGTCGTGACAAAAGTCAGTTTTCCAGCCTATGTTTAGGAGGCTCATGGCTCATAACATTTTCCGTGATCGATAAATATTGCAGCACATCTGCCACTACAACCGTGATGGGTGAATCCCTAACTGACCAGGTTGCGAAACAAGAGTAGAGCCCTTTTCCTTGCAATCATCATGAAGCGTAGTTGGGGCTCGGTCGTGTACCTATTTTAATATGTAATTCGTGGCAGTAATACTACACAGTTGTGTTGGAGTACTGACTTATTGCCTTTTAGTAACACTCATGCCTTGGTTAATGCATTGATCCAGATATTATCTGGATGAACGTCATAAACCATTACAAAACATACTACCCTTTTTTCACCGAGAAAAATAAATGACCCGATGAGCTTCATTATTATTATTACTATTAGCAATGCCAATAAGTCTTCCTTCCCTTCTCAATACGAACTTTGTGCGTGTAAATATGGACAGAATCAATAATATCCAGAATGTACGTACTGCAATCATACACATTGTATATAAATATTCCTAGCCCACAGAGCCATTTAAGCTCATCCGTCCATCCATCGAAGTTTTTTTTGGATATTACCCTATCTGTCTTTTTATCCATCTATCAATCGGGTGATGTGAGTGAGTGAATGAGTGAGCGAGTTGCATTCTGTGGTTGGTATGCTTTTCCTGCTGTCACGTGTATTCCAAGACATGATATCACTCCCGTGGTGTTACAGATGCTTGCATTTTTCACTTGTAAATATATCTTCTCTGATTGATTTGCTAATCGAAAGTGAGGCAGCAGGTGGTACTCTTCTTACATGCGAGAACATACAACTCCACTTGGAACCGCGACAGCTCACGAGCCGAGTACTTTTTATAATTTTAAGTAGGAAAAATAAAAAATGAAAATCCTACCAGCACATTACAATCATTGGGTGAAACAAGGTATCTATTCATGTTGGGATTATTCGTTTAAAAATGTAACAGCAAGGTAAACTAGGCTTTTTTATAGCTTAACTTCTTTCCTTATGCCCTCCTGGGAGTTAACGGCATAGCACGACAGGAGAAAAATACCTCATAACCGGGGGAAAAGTAGTAACAAAATCTCATTAATTAGTCATTCTCTTATTATTCGCTAATTTGAACATGGTTTGCAACTCTTTTTCTGTTGAATTTTTAATTTTTCATGACACTGTCGTTTTGTCCCTATTTTTTATCTCTTTATTTCTCTGCTCGTCCTGTGAGGTTGAGTTCACACGTTAAGGTTTTTCGTGAGGGTTGATTAATAATATATGAAAGTTGCGAATTCCAACCATCAACTCTTCGTCAATGTCTCCTGATCAAGTCATAAAAACTATATATTTACTATGTATACTCCACATCATGTTGTCTCTTTGAAGTATTTATGTATTTGGTTCATAAGTCAAACTGAATTAACGAAGACTTTAGCATTAAATCGAGAAAGAGACATAAAAATAATGAGAGCAAGAAATGCATAGTCGATGACGAAACTTGTTTAGGAATACGGCAAATACCAGAGTTGAAATGAATTCTAAAATGCATTCTTGCTTGGATAAATTCTAATGAATAATTTGGATTTTGCTCGATCAAAAAATCCTGCGTTTTCTCCACAGGAATGAGTAAAGAGCAACCGAAGAGATAAGACTAAGACTCTACAGAGTTTCATAGTTTGAGTGCATAAATTTACACAAAACTTGTCTCTAGTTTACAATGCCTGATTTGACTTTGACATATCCGACAAGTCAATGTAAAGTGCAACGCTGCACCCTCGCTTGCGTTTAATAAGAATAGGTATAAAAGTATAATATGTATACATAGAGCATGCAATGTCGGCTCTAACAGATTACTAGTTTTCAAATTACAAATCTGGAAAGTGCATCTTTCTATTGAGCAAGTACCTCTCACAAGCAGCTCAACAAAGCTTTTGTCTTGAGGACGAGGTCAACTTGACAACTTCACTAGGCGCCGGGCGGAGGGACTCTTTTCACGCAAGACTTGTTATTAAAACTCACTTTTGGTCAGGAAAGGTGCAGTGCAAGTGCGTATTTACGCAAGTGCAAGGCAAGCAAGCGCAGACACTCGAATGAATTTTGTAAAATCCCTGCACACTATACATATAAACTTATATATTTACAAGCATGCCGTTACACCGATAATTATAAATTGACATGGGAGCTATCGTCTGAAAGAATAAAAAAATGAAAGTGAATATGCATAAAACTTGAAAAGAATTTTACCTGGATTGTTTCTGCAATATTTATTCAAAAATAGCATTTTATTATTCACCCGGTGTTTTTATTTAGGGTGCTCTTATATTTAAAGTGAATGAGTTGTTTAGTATGAAACAGCAGTACACGAGTACGAATTTAAATTGTAAGTGTAAACTCAGCAAGGGGATCGCATCGTGATTGAAAAGGAAAAGGAAGCTTTAATTCCCTATTCATTGAGATGCTATTTACTTGTGACAATGGGCTGTTTATTTCTGTTTGAATGGGATCAAATATCGATACAGCTTACTCCTATTGTGGAAAGTTAAGTACGCATGGAGGGTATTGTTCGATGTGGTGTGTGGAACACAGAGATTTTGCTCACTGTGCATTGTATTCTTTCAAAGAAGAAGAGAATGAGAGGAGTCAGCATAAAAAGCAAATTCCTATTCTACGATCATGCTTACGCTTTTCTTTTAGATCATTGACTCTATACTTTCTTTTTAGAAGAAAACCCCCATTTACATCTGAATTACAAAGAAGTGTAGAGTACGACTATGGGGAACAAGCAAAAGTTTCATATTTTATTCAAAAGATTGTCTATCTGCCCTGACTGCAATTCTATCCCTGTATCGTATTTATACCACGGTTAGAAACAATTTTAATTTTACATCTTGCTGTGCAGCACCACTCACTCAGTCCATGACATTTTAGTAACTCGCTTGTATTTAATGTGGTATATTAAGACACAAAAGTAGTTGAATTAGTATTAGTTTATCAAAATAATAAATATTATCTAGCATTTTGCTCGTTCAAACATTTCCAACAAGACGTAATCAATCAATCGATCCATATATTTTTTTGTTTCTTCTAGAATATTGAGACAACATTAGTAGGGAAAAAATCCTAACCCATTTTTCGCTGCGTTGGATTACCGTTCTGCCCCTTCCCTCCTCTTCGAGACACTCACTTACTTGCATTCAGCCTATGAACAAAAGCACTCATAGTTGAGTGGATTTTTACACCAATATGAACAAGGATCCCCTAAAAGTTTTTTCTTCGTTTTTAACCTCACTCCGCATTTCAAAGCACGAGCACCAATATTCATATAAGATAAGCCTTTCTCCGGAAAGGGAAGAATTGTGAAGGACTTACATTTTTTCAGGGAATTATTACGTGCATTATAATTCATTCATGCATGCATGCGAAAGAAAAACATCTGTATTAATCTGTGTAAGTGAGGCTTATGTATATCAGTATTGTCAAAGTTGCTGAAATGGGAGTAAACTTGCATTCTGGTCGAGAAAGACCTTATTTCTAACGAAAAAAATGACACGTTAAGTCCCATGAAGCTCACAACCCTTTTTCTGAGACATATCAAAACAATCGAAAATGGGTAAGAGACACACATTGAGGGTCAGAAAATAGAATAGAAATATTTTTTGTCATCTCATCCGTTCACATCCCCTCTCCTCCCTGTCGTGGTGGATTGTTGTGCAGTGTGCGCACACGACTTGTGTTCCATTCTCAGCTTTTGTTGTCGATACACTCAATAATGGGAATGATGAACGTTATTGCAGTTGTCTCCTTTGTCATTTCATGATTAGCGTTCACTTTCTCAAGTAGTGCTGCCCTATCGTTCTTCATATCTGTTTCAATTTCCACGGTGCACACACCCTACTCCACTTTACGCCATTGAAGTGATTGATGTAGCATGACTGGGCTAACCCGAATTGTTCACGCTATCTTTAGCAAACATCCTTGAAGCTGGTGCAGAGATTTTTATGATAAAATATTTGAGTTGAAGAGCTACACTGACAAATTAATTAATTAGGACAAACGTTGCAACCCTTTTTGTTGTAAGAGAAGCAAAGTTGCTTAACTAAAAAGAGTGTTATCTGAGAATCCTATTTAGTTTTAATTTTGCAAAATGTAACTGGGTAAGGAGAATTGCGTCAAATTTTTGAAGAATTTTATGTTTCCTTCAAGATTACACAATTTTTACGACATACGACAACAATTGCGTTTAATGGCTGGTACAAACACGACGCATTCAAGCTTAAGCAGCACATGCCAGTTTTATTCATCCAACAACAAAGGTATTCATCCAAAGGTAAAGAGTTATTGTGCAAAGTACTTTTTCTCGCCAGTGCAATGAACAAATATAAAAGGAAACTTACTTCCATTCGAATAACTTGCAATGAGTTATGAATGGAGCAGTTCGGCACAAATCCATATGCTTTCCAACCATTCCTGAACATATAAGATTGTATTGGAGATTTATTTATTGTAATCGGCAATTTGTAGACACACAATTTTTATTCTATTCGCTTTGATCGATACTTTTTGGCTAGAAAACTGCACAGCTCTATTTATGAGCATGAAATGGAATTAGAATTTGGTAATTTTCCCGAGGTCACTAGGACGGAGGAAGTTAATGGAGTTCAACACACAACATATAACAAAGTTTGTTGCTTTACATTATATATGTATTTGGACTATTTTTACTGACTTTGATGTTGCAGTAAACTTTGATAATATAAGTAAGAAGTGAGTCGAAAAAAATTTCAAATTTCATTAGGATGTTCTTAAATCCTCATTTTTTAATTACTAACTTATTTCCTAAAACCCATTAATTCTCCTTGATCTTGCCATTTGTACTAAAATTTGTTCACATTCATAGTTTGCTTTGATATGGATGTAATTCATAAATATTTAAAGGAGCATAAAACTTGATACATTAATGAATTGAAAAGCTAAAGTTCCGGTTTTCCAAGAGAAAAACAAAAATGTAACATATGGCATGACGCAACACTGGTTAAATGTAACGAATGGATCGGATATGCATTTTAAATCCTCCTAAATCAGGAAGTTATAGGTGGGTGACGGCAGTCTGCGAGTTTAGATTAGCTGTGTACACAATCACGTGTATCGGACATTTAAACATGTACATAGACATAACTGTTTTGCTTATCACTTCAAATAAAAATGAACGGACTGAACAAAAAATCTCTTCGGGTCATTACCTTAAGCCTGGGCTCAGATTATCTCGTTTGTTCCACCTTCGCCAATCATGTAGTTGATGATTGGTAATAAAAATTGATTTCACATTTGGATCCAGAGAATAATATTCCTAAATGGAGGTATTGATCCGTGTGTAATGTGCTTACGGGATTGGAAATGAATTAGATTTTGTTAGCGAGATGCCAGTTGCCCGCTGGTGATGATGTGATATGATATGTTATCAAAATCGAAAAGGAATTAGAAAGGGACTCTCTGACTCAATGACGAATCCTCTCATCAATCACTTTGTAATTATTTTCGCCTATTAATTAGACCATTCTCGTCTCACTTTAATTTATGAGTTAGCTCGCCTGCCCCTTTGGCAGATTGATCCCGGTTTGCACGACCCCATTGAATCTTTTTTCCAAATGAAGCCCCTTCGTAATACAATTGAAAAATGTACTTTTCGACTCCTTTGATGTTTTCAACGAAAGTGAAATGAATGAGCAAGAGAGGGGTTGAAATCATTCATTGGATCGAAGTCAGTCAGCAGTTGAGTAAAAAAATGAGTTCAATGATTTCGATGCTATTGAAGATTGGACGTAATGAGTGAATATTAGAAGTATTTTGTTGTGTTACAGAAAAGCGGCGGCTGAGTCTGTGTGTCGGATGTGGATCCCAAATACACGACCAGTATATTCTCCGGGTAGCCCCTGACCTCGAATGGCACGCTGCCTGCCTTAAATGTGTCGAGTGCCACCAGTTTCTCGACGAGAATTGTACGTGTTTCGTCAGAGATGGGAAAACTTATTGTAAACGAGATTATGTTAGGTAAGAATAAATACTTCCGGATTTTTTCTACTCTCAAGACTTGAATGAATGAAATGGATGAAAGAGAAAAGTTCCTAGTAAAAACTACATAACTCACAAAAATGAACAACAATACAAATGTGTGAGCATATTTTTTTATTGCTACCTATTTTTACAGGTTATTTGGTACAAAATGTGAAAAGTGTGGACTCAGCTTCAGTAAAAACGATTTCGTGATGAGGGCTAGAAGTAAAATTTACCACATGGATTGCTTCCGGTGTGTTGCGTGTGAGAGGCAGTTGGTGCCTGGTGACGAATTTGCACTCCGAGAGGATGGGCTCTTTTGTAAAGACGATCACGAAGTTCTTGAGAAGGCTGTCAATGGAGAGAACGGCTCGTCCCTGAATACCCCGCCTGCCGTCACACCTATTCATCACGAAGCTTCCAACTCCGGTCAGTCCAACTGCACATGCAGCATTGTTATTTTACTAAAAATACACACGTTCCTTCCACTGCTCTCATTTATCCTCCCTCGCTCACTCTCCATTTTTTTCGATTTTTTATTTATTTATTCTGCTTCCGTATCACAGCAAAAGCAGAATGACCATTGTTTTCTATTGTTATGGTGGTGAGCGCGTTGCTTATGCATGCTTATCCCGTCTGCATTTTATGACGATTGCAAACGCAGCGCAATCACTAAGGTCTTATTACGTGTATCATTTCTTATTTTTCGTATCTCGTTTTTTTACATCCAATCGTGGCGTGTATAAATGTGAATATGCGTCGAGAACAGTGATAAAAAATACGTCTGTTATTTGTGCCGTGCTAGATTTTCTATTCGCGTACAACATGCTCTCCCCATGATTACCCATTCCCTTTTCTTCTTTTGCTTTACGATCACTCTTTCTCTCTCTTTTGTTCCCTCCTCTACTTTCATTTTTTCACTCGTCTATTACACCAGCTCTACAGCGGTATTATATCATCATTTAGGTCAGGTAGTTTTTTTTGCTTTGTCCGTTGTGTGTTTATTCGAACAAAGTCGGAAGGTAGACACGCCTGACTTAATTTATTTGAATAACAAGATCCGTCCGTTTTTACTTGTGCGAGTTTTTTCACTGACGCAATCACTCAAATATGAAAGTAAAATCCAGCGTTGCCTATTTTACTATTTTTTAAAGAAAGTCAAATTAAATACCTCAAAAAGTTGAAAATAAATTTGGAAGGCTGTTTATGCATGTATCTGAGAAATACATGAGCTGAAATAAATAAAGAAACACGAAAGAAGTTCTCTAGTCATACCCAGTAAGTACACGACAACACGTCAAAGAAGACGGAAGGAATATAGTAAACAGGGCTCATACAATGTATTCTACAATGTGACAAAAGAGATAGTCTTCATTGCTTGACTTTCCCCTTCCTTCCTCCAATTTTCCCTACATTACTTAACTTATTTGCTTTCACGAAACCTCCCCTTTTTTTTATTAAGGCATTGCTACTGCATACGTGTGAATTGAAGTGAATGTGTAGTAACTCGCTTATAAAAACGTGTGTGTATTATGAGGATATTTTTTTAGCGCTGCTAGTAGACTGTAGCTGTATATGACATTGCGTTACTGCGTAAACAACATATCACATTATTGCCGCACTGTTTGGAGACTGGTGGACACGAACCAACAAATTTTTTGGCCGTCTTTCATGCATATATTCATTCATTCAGCTAGAGTAAGAAAGAAAACAATATGGAAGCGTAACCGTATTACATTACCTCAAGTTGTTACGTGTAACTCTATACTCCGTACTGTGATACAGTTACAGCATAAAAACTAGGGACTTGCCAACCAAGATAAAAAGCACAATACTGACGATATATTTAAGCCAACAGGATCGTTAAGTAGAGCCATAAGAAATATTATGAATCGTGAGCAAACAGAATTTCCAAAGAAGGACATGAAATTCTACGTTATTGATGTAAAACCGTTAGCATTTAACTCGGCTTTACAAAGCGAGTGTCCTCTCTTCGTATTTTTTTAGTTATCTGATTCCAGTTTTGACAGTTGTAGCTTGACACTCTAACATTTGTATTGGTTTCTTTCTACCAAGGTAGTGTATTTTATTCTAAGAATTCTCAACATTTTCAACGAACAAATTTTCACATGGAAATTCCCTTTCCTTTAATATTTTAGTTTTTATCAGTTTCTCTTTTAATCATGATCACAATCAAAATCTAATGCATGGAATGTGAAAAAGGGACAGATGCATTTCACTGACTGGGTTTCGAGGAGAAAGAAAGATTTCATTTTTCTCCTCTCCCTTTTCCCATATCTAAATCGTCACATCGCATGCGGTTCTGTAGTATAGAGAAAACAGAAAGTGAGTAAAAAGGGACCGTGTGGTGTTCGCGGTGACTGGAAAATATGTGGCGTAATGTAATGTTCAAAAGCACACCGTGTACAAATGGAAAAATCAATGGAAACTCATGCCAAGCCTGTAGTTTGTTCCCCCATACTATCAAATCTAGATGCATTCTTCCCTTGCATTCCCTCCATTTTCACTCACTGGGGTAGATGTGCCTTTTTCTGAGGAGGGAAAGAGACGAAAACGCAAAAAAAAAACTAGAGGAGTAGTCGGATGCAAAAGCATATCTCTAGAATAATGGTCTCTTTCACTCTCTCTTTCTTCAACGGTTCGTTTCAATGTTACTTGTGTTTTCTACCCATGTTGTGTATATAATCTTATAAAAGCCTAGTAATTTCCCTTCCTGGTTATAGTCACCGACTAGTATGTTCTTTGAATTCCAGTCTATTTATTTCCTTCTCCCCATCGTCGTCACCAGTTTCTCTATCGTAGTCTGCCTGGTGAGTAAAATTCTCTCCCTTCCATGCTTTCCATTTTCCAAATACACATATGTCGTGAAAGATGATAGTGATGACGAAGTTACATATCATATAACGTGCACACACACGGAACGCGACTCCAACTTTGGAGGCGGATATGGATGGATGATATCTGGGAAAGTTAAGCCAGCCTGGTTCCCTTCTTTTATGCCAGAAGCTATATTTACTTGACTTTGCTTCCTCCTAATAATATCCTTCCTAGTGACTGCTTCCACATTTATGCATGTACACCACTGGAATTCTCTGTTTTCCCATCTATTTCTTCGTCTGTTCGTTCCTATCCTTTTTGTCGGAAAAGTTTATTTCTGTGTGTGCAGCCATGGTTTGAGAATGCCCACCCTTTTGAAATCAAGCATGGTGGTGTCGCTTCTCCCTACATGGATGCTGGAATGCAGTGCATATGGACGAGTTATGTACATAGTTAAATGCTGGTTTTCCTTCCCGGTGTGATCTCTCAGTTTTCCCTATTCCTCATGCTTCTCATCTTGGTTTGACTGAGAAATAAGCAAACAGTTTCGTGATGTGCACTATAGAGAAATACATGCACACTTTAGAACTCACATATACTCTTCTCCTCACCCTGCTACTTTTATGCATGCATCTTGAAATTGTAGACTTTTGGCTTACTTCATCTCTCTCTTCTTGACTTGTTTCGCTTCTTTCATATTATTGCATCGAGTATGTGATGGAAACATGCATAGATGTACAAGCATTATATGTATAAAAACTATAAAAAATACATTCATGCAATTCAGAGTTTTCGTTCGCTCTTCAGCCCAGCTCAGCGTCAGATCGCTCGTTCGCTCACACACAAGACCAAGTTGTAAGAGCAACATAATCTGGCATGGCCGCAATGTAATATACGATAGAGGAAGAATGCATATCTGCGAGAAGTAGTAACTCCGAAGCCGATTTGACTTGAGGTCTCAAGATTTACATTCGGATTGGCTAAAAGGAATCCCATGCTTGAATGCTCGAATGAATATTTTTCGTTTTTTTCTCCTTCTTGCGCTCTTTGCTAACTGGGGTTTTCGTTTTCTTCCATACTACACGTCATAGATCTACTTTCTGGGCTTTTCGCATAAGAATTTTTCACAAGCTAGGAATTTCTTTCCTGATTCGAGCCATGAGTATCTGAATATAAACATAGTTCAGCGATAGGACCGTAGTACATTGTATTTGTTGAATGTTTATTAAGGTGTAAATACCTATTTATTATAGACTTTCTAAAAGACTAGGTACACTTGTAGTCGTAGTAGACTTTTTCCCCGATAGAAAAGTTATTTTGTAGAAAAGAATATTTATTGTATGAATGCTCGCATTCATCTGGTTTTCCTGGGAATTGAAGCTTGCTGCCAATCAACGACTCAACATCTTCGTTTCCACAATAATCATCATCTTCGTCACTGATGGAGAGAAAAAAATTTGCTTCCTTTCTATCGTTCGCGCTTATTTATTTATTCGTTCTTATATTTTTCTAGTTGAACACGCTTTTTCTTCCATGCCTAAACCCCGACAGGGAAAAATATAAAGCTAGCTGAGAAAGAAAGTATTTTTAGCAATCCCAAATTTATATGTATGGCATTCTATCAATATCAATCTTTTCCTTCAAGAATTGATTTTTTTCGAGGCGTGGTGATAGCAAATGGAAATGGTAATTCATCCGGTGAGAAAGTTTATTGACAGCTGCGTGCCATGAATAAACGGGAAAGTTTAGGACAGCTATATATCCTCTATCCTGCTATCATATCTACATTGTATTTGCTTCAGTCAGCTGAAAAAATAAATATGTGAGCAGTATGCATGCATAAAATATTGATAAAATTTAATTTTTCCGAATAAACATCTGCTCAAAGTAGGCTCAAAATTAAGTTTACACAAATTTTTAGAGATCAAAGCAAGAGCATGGTTTACATTAGCAGTTGATTAGTTACACTCTGCGTTTCATCCACTTTCCCCTGAAAAATATAATTTAAATTCATGCAAATGCTTGACTCAATTTCCTCACTATTCTCGAATGTACCCACTATTCTTGACCCTTTTTAAGGGTGTAAAATCAATAAATGTCTTTTCTATCCCTTCTGGCATATGTTTTTAAGGCCAAAATTTCATCATTTTTTCTGTTTGATTTACATTAAAATGATGGAATTCGAAAGGGGGAAATGATTTTATATTCCTCCTCTTTTACCACACACCCTGCTCACGTTGTTTCTCATAATACCGGATGCTTTTTTAGCTTTTGAAGAAAAGCAATGAAATCATCATCTCAATACCAATTGTACACGTGGAGACCCTTTTTCGGCAAGTGATTAGGTCATTCTATCCGACCACATTGACAGTCATAAATAAAACACACACACACACACACACACCATTTGTACAAACCACGTATTTATATTTTTATTAGTTAGCTTAGGACTCGAGTATACCTTCACCCCGTAAGATTTGTGAAGGAGTATTATTGTATTATTATTCCCTTTGCGCTCTCACAGTTGTTGACAAGAACTCAAAAGAATCTGACAAAAGCTTCCGACACATACGTAACGCTGTAAGACTCCTACTTGAGTATAAACTTGAGCATTCATGCACCTTCAAAATATGTTTGTACCTTGCGAGAAGCCACTGGTCATAATGGATGCACTTGTGTCCCATCTCTGATCTTTCCAAATCAAGAATCCCTCACAAAGCTCTTGTGTGTGTGTGTACTTTTTAAAAATGGGAAAATGGACTTTAAGAGGCTTATTCCTCGGTTGGACCTACACCAAAGGGCAAAGAAAAAAGTAAGCCCATGAGAAAAGCAATACTTACATGATTTTCTGTTGAAAGCAGAGTAAATAATGCATACATACAAGGAATTATTTTGACTCGTCGTTTTTTATCCTTGGCACAACAGATAAGTAGGAGGAAGGAGTCAGTTTGTCTCCGCTAAAACATAAAGACTTATACTATGAGACGATTCACAGTGTAAAGAGATATCTTAGAAAAATATGATTTTTTTCAAAGGCTGAAGTGGTATTGGAATAAAAAGGTCCCTCTTCTCTGTTCGTGCTTTGTAAGATTTTTTTTATCATATCAAGTGCGTTGCGACGCTTTGAACATTACGACAACTAGACAACCATCATATAGAGCATTTTAAGTAAAGACGAAAAAATACTCTTTGAGGAGAACATAGTATAAGGCTCTCTGGCAATATTTATGAGTACAACGTAGGTATAGTATCAAAAAAATACAATATGGGTTATTTATACTGTACATACAGCAATATACATTGTAGCGTCATCATCCTCTTTTATATACGTAAATGCTTAGCATAACTTTTCGCCTCTGCATCAAGTTGGAAGTTTTGAGTTCGAGTAAAGTAGTCAGTCGAAGAGCTGGAGTGTTTGCTATGAACTCCACATTGAATCCTAATATCCCTCTCAACAAAATCCAGTAGTGTCTCTTCCGTATTCTCTTTTGTGACTTATGAAAGCAACTTGGCACTGTTTTGCGTTCCCAAAATATTCTGGGATGGATAAATACAATATGAGAAAATGCTGCTTGGTATATAGAGAGCATTAGAAGTGGCCACGATGTAAAAATTTGTTCCTTTGCTTATTCTAGTAAGATGGAAGGGTTACATAGAAAAAGTAGAGCCTTTTTATGTACTTGCTAATTAAACCGACATATTGTTGTTGGCCCACGTGTTGGGAATTGAATTTAAGTATGCTACTTTCTATATTGTTCTCAAAAAGTGTCATACCTTCCTGTGTTAACGAGCCAATAGCTCAGGACAAAAAAATCATGCTGTGAAGCTAATCATCCCCAATTTTACACTTCATTACACCTGCAATTTCAATTGTGAAAAAAATCTTCCTTCTTTTGCCCTGCAGTGTTATCCTAAAAATAGCAGGAGAACGAAGGTTTAGTGTATTTCTGGGAAAGTGCTCAAAGGACACTGCTCCAATTTCGTGTTTATAATGTCCAACAATTAGGAACGTGCTACGATGTACTTTACTGAAAATGAGACAAATAAAGGGGAGAGATTAAAGACAGAGGAGACAGTTGCCGATGCCAGCTTCTGATATAAGTCACAAAAATCCTAGCCATAACCTAAACAGTATAAAGAAATAGATTAACAGCTGCCTCTCTCAATGTCTGTTTTAATCCTCCTTTTGCGCATTTCAGACGAGTATGACACGCTTTCTTGTGATTAGCCTCTGCCCTCTTGCAACCCAATGCCAAGAAAGCATATTAAATTATTTGGACGACCTTTGATGTCTCCTGATTAAAGTCGAGTGGTAACTGCATGTATGCATAAAGTGCATTGTTTAATTGAGGATCTAAAAGTGATTAGGTCCTGAACTTTGTTATGTCTTTCGAAAGACAACCAAGTGTTAAAAACTTGCGATAAGGCGAGGGGCATGTGGCAAAAATTAAGTTTTGACATTTGCATTCCGTATGATATGATGTTTGGAATGAAATTTAAAAGAATCATTTTTCATTGGCGTCGGGGATATGTCATTGTAAAATGTGAAGTTAGATTTTCAACAACGCATAAGAAATTTCCTTTCAACATTTATCCTCTTGCGCATTTTCAACAATCGTGATCCCTTCAACCTCTGGTTTTTGAGGGAAACCACAATTAAAAATTCATGATGATTCACAATGTAATAAATGAGAGGGAAAAGCATATGATATCCATGGACTCCTTGGACTTTATGAACGCTCTATAGCTGGCTTGATATAAAGAATAGATGCAGAAAGGGGTAATCTGGGTTTTTGAAAGTATCCTGAATTTTAAATGCATGACGAGGGCTGACTTGTTTCTGTCCTGACTGGAGTTCCACTTCCACTGCATGACATCTCTTCTCTCAAACGACACACGGACAATCATATTGAATTTTACACGCATCTGCACTCTGAACAGTGGCTGCTTCCATTGCCTCGTGCAGGGGCACCCAAAGGGCCTGTGAAACAGAGAAAACACCATTTTCTATTGAGACATCACCACCGTCCTTTCACCATGCGGACAGGCAGAACTAAACAACATCATGAAAGAGCCACAAACGCTCGACACATGATTGTTGAGATCTATGTACGTATATTCCTTCTCTTTATATTCTCAGTTCTCATCATCATCATTATTATCACCATTATTTCCTCATTTCTCTAGGGTAAACAAGTTTATATGTTGGGACAAGGGAACAAGAAGTCAAGTATATCTTCCCATCCCGATCCCCTTTGTCTATGTCTCTGGAGTCACAGTGTCACTCTTATTTTTTGGTCTTAAGCCATTGTTGTCCTATTCCCTTGATTCTCTGTATTCTGTTTACGCACATTTCTCTCGAGAGAGCCTTCGCAAGAGCTCTTCATAAAATGCATCTGCCTTTATACAATGCTGACTTGTTGGTAGGGTATGTTCGCTCCATCGAGAATATTCAACAGAAAATTTAGTCTCTGAAGTCTGGTACCTGGTTTATTTCCATACGAAATTGGGGAAAAAAAATTACGACAGCGGCAATGAGACTTCATCCAAAAATTCATCACATCAAAAGTCTCTTGTACACAACTGTGCTGTTCTAAAATCGTCAACTATTTTATCCGTGTCAGGACACACTGAAATGAAGGGCTCGTAAATTGAAAAGGGTTACTTCTGTCATTCACGGGCGTGTTGTTCCTTTCTTCATATTTCATGATGTTGGTGACATGTTTCATTTTTTAAACCCATTATGGTGATTCTGCGATGCAATTACTAACGTGAGTTTTTGTTGAAATAGGTTAAACAAATGTATGAATGCAAAACGTATGTACATGCATACATATGTGAGTATGCATATAGGTATGGGTATGTGTAATGTGTACATGCAAGTAGATAAAGTGTGTGTCATAATAAAATATGCAGTATTTACTTTATCGAAGCTTTACATGTCTTAAAATTATTTTGCTGAATTTTTGCGTAAAGAAAACCACATTTAAAAATAAACTTTGCTTATTTGCTTTTTCGTAACATCTTCGTTATAATGAACAAGTTAGCATTTATCATATAGCCATAAAAATATGTTGTTTCCTGAAGGTTGTCTGGAACGTTGGTTTATCAGCAGTGTTTTTTCTACTACAAATGCTGTTGTTTTTTCTCTCGTATGAATCGACTCCTTTGTTTTGTTTTGCATGCCGTGCAGAAAGCTACATGCATTTGAGACTGATCTGTTGATAAAAATCAGACGTTTGATCAAGCATGCACGCCATAATTTCAAAACTTTTGGGTCAAAGGTTATCAAAATAGCTTTCAGTTTGATCTGTAAATGTAGTGAAGAGAGGAAATAGCGTGCGTGATCTACTGCTCGTCGTTCTGTAGTTGTTTTTGTTGTATGAAACACATATGTATAACTTAGTGTTAAGAATATTGTTACTAAAAATGAAATGCTAACTTTATATTTTTTGAAAATTTAAATAAAAAATGGGACACTTTTCGATACACAAATTCCACCTATAGATTGCTCGATGTAGTAAATCGCTTGTACTTATGTAGTATAACATCCCATTAAATATTTTGTACAACTACATGGCACGATCTTGTTCTGCTTTCTTCATTTAATTTTTCAGGTGGCAATCAGACCAGAAACAGCGCCTCTTGTGCATTTTTTTCATCAAGAAAAGTCAATATCAGTAGTCTGTCCGTCAGTGTGCTACTCACTAGAAATATATTTTACTTATGCTCAGCAAACAAAAAATAGACTGTATGTACATGTTTGTTTGTCAATTTTTTTTCTTCGACTGATGATCAAATTGTAAATGCATATGCGTGCCTGCTGCCACTCTATTTTCTTACTTCCATATCATCCTCAACTGACACTTTTTCACTACTGTGAGGCTCCTGTCAATCAATATATTCCATTTCATTAATTGCTCCCCTGATATGATGATTTCATTCGTCCTTCTTCCTTGATAGACCACGTTTGCTCATACTCCCTGGCAAGTTTTGTATTTTTGTTGCAAGTTAACTTAGCATTATCGCCGGATTCGATCGACATCATGTTGAACACACACTGAAAATTGAGGGGAAAAGTGCGCGTGTCAGTGTGTTTGTGTGTGGCTGCCTTTTCAATTGTTGATGGTTTCATATACGACCGTCTTATGTGTGTAGCATTTCTAATTTCTACACAAAGTTTATGCCATGCTTAAGTGCACCGTATTAGCTCAAGTGTGTATATCAGATCGTCCAGTATTTTGTATGTATATGTATTAACACTTTGAAACTCCTTATATTTTAATATATTAAAATACAAGAAGCGCCCCGTTACACACATTTAAGCCTGTAATAACTTGCCTGCCTAGAATTCTCAGGAGGTTTTGATTCCTAATCCTGTCTCACACTAAGGAAACAACTTTTGTGGTGAATCAGAAGTCTAAAACCTGTGAGAAATTTTGGTTGGACTTTGGTTTTGCAATTAATTGTCGTATCGCAAGTTACAATAACAAAAAAGAACTCACTCAATTAGTTAAGAATTGCTATTGGGAATGTCAGTCTGAAAAGGAAATTATGTCACTTCAATGAATATACCGATAATCTATAGCAAGTCATTTCATGATTGTTCAATTAACAACATTTTTATACAACCTTACAGCTAACATATAGCAAGAAGTAAAAAAAAAATCAGGATTGATTCAGCTGGCGACAAATTATCAACGAAAAAGAAGTTATTATATCATTTTGACAGAGCTTACTAGACGTTCAGATATAAATTGGGGTAATCAGATAAGACAGAAAGGAGAACTTTGTGTTTGTGGCACAGGCGCCCCGGAGTGCAATATAACATCAGACATCCACTTTCTAGCTTTGTTGCTTAAACTATCAATTGGTAAAATGGTTTATGATATAATTTTAGATTTAGTGTGTTGATAATCTCAGATGTGGAAATTTATCTTTGACGATACCATATTTTATACATCATCACCTTCGAACAACTGTGTAATTCTACGCATATCTGCTTAATTCACCTTCAAAACAATTGCCTGTAAACTAGGTTGAATTGCCCATTGCGATTTAAATAGGATGTTCTTAAATATCAAATACATCAGCGCAAGGCTTAATTTAATGAGCATATAAGATGCGCACAATTTAAAATGTCATTTCTTTACTTATATAAGTGTATTAGCAAGCTGAATATTTTGTGCAAGAAGTATCTACAATCTTGATAAATTGGCTTTACTGCATTATGGCAAAAAAGTGTAATACCTGAAAATGAAAATGCCTTAGGTAAACTTCGTTTCCTTGTTTTCTTTGACTTCTTAACAGGGAGTTGAAACGTTCGATTAAACGAAAGTGACATATGCTTTTATACTTACTTTGCAACTTGGTACTTCCAGGAAATCAAACAATCTATAATAATTGAATAGATATCTATTTAAACTGATTACTCATTTAATCATATGCCTGTTCTCATTTTTGCTTCGGGTTTACTTGATTCAGATTTTCATATCAATTAAAAAATCAGAATCCAGTAAGGAGTAGCCTTGTGTACTTTTTGTTCCCATCGAACCCTCGAAATCCCTCGAAATGAATATTAAAACAGTGCCTTCGGCTAGTTCGGCTGTTGATGATAACTATGAATTTTAGATAATTTGTTTGCTAACAATCACTCACTCCTACTCAGATAGCTCCAAGTATTCCCTTTACCAAAGGCAACTTTCCCCATCCAGATATACAGAAAACAGGAACATGTGCTTTCCAGGCATTTAATGGTACACACATGGAAGGGGTCTCATGAGTCTGTGTGTACACAACTAGATCAAATTTCCGTCTAATTTTACGTACCTATTCACCCAGTGTGAGTAACGTCCATCCGATTTATGTATTTTTCATTGCTCTTTCATTGAAGAATCACTGGTAGAATTGCATCATTTGTGATTATTACGCTGAGCTACGATTTTCCATTCATGTATAGTTTGTTTTGATCTCCTGTAAAATGCCAGTGTAAATAATTATTATATTTCACTCCACGTCTCTTTTTCCCTTCCGTGTTCCTTTTATCATTCTGACGATAATGCACTCCTTTTCGTCCTGAAACAATATACGTTTCTCGTACAATTGAGTATAAATCATGTTGTGTTGGAACTATCTTTAGTTCAACTTAAAACGGCGTATACTGCTGGAGGTATGAAGCTAAAACGGTGTAACTTGATCTTCCATGTTTTCATAACACCCTTATGTCATGTCAATGATTTCACTCAGTTGAGAAATGACAAGGAAGGCTAACTGTTGAGAAAAAACACGAACTGGGTGAGCTCCCTGTTTTCAAATTGAAGCCAGGGAGCCAGCTTTTTGTTTTTGTGAGCTGCGTACATACATACATTTTGTTCATATCTTGATGATATTCATATTTCGAATAACGAACCGCCTTTAGTCATGAAATGCATACCATGCTTCCCGACGTTACTCCCATTTACCAATTTGCAAAATCTTCTACAATTACTTCACTTCTGGTAGTCCTAAGCTCATGTTTCAACTCATTGGTTTTTATATTTGAAACTGCTCCAGAAGATGAGAGTATATAAAGCATGCTTCAAGAGAAACGTCCATATTACATACTTCTTGTGTGCTTAAAAGCAATGTCAGTGTGATTGAGTATCAAGCTGATTCTGACAACTGCTCATTTTTTCATACTTCATACATTGTATTTTGTGTCCAATTGAATCCTCTGTTTTTAATCAGATCAGATGTTTCCATTCACTGGGGGGTTTGTGATGCTAAAAGCTTCTTCAAATTAGGTTTCCTATCTTGTCATCGTCCAGAAATGTTGAATTCCCTCCTTGTTGTGGAGCTTGGTAAAAGATACGTAGTGTCAACTGACATTTCGTTTATAACCTTGCAGATTTGCAGCGCAGCCTTCAAAGCTCTTAATATAGTTTGAGACGTTAACGGCAAAGTGACAATTGAATTTCATGGTATGTTCAACAGATTTCGTACCTAAGGGCAAAACTTTCCATACACATTTCCGTACACATACAGTGCATTGTTTTAAACCTTGTATTTTATTTTTATAAATCCTTCCATGATTTATTAGATAACTTTATCTAAATAAAAATAATGATTCTCTTCTTGTAATATAAATAAGTGAATCTATCTTCTAGACTCAAAGTTGGTTTGTTCAGCTTCAGCCTCTATTAAATCTTTCTCTTTTTGTGCAAGCTATGGATTGAAAATATGGAGGGTTTCTGCTTTTAAACGAGTTTATGGAGAAGAGGAAGGAAAATCAAAATAAATGTTGACATTTGCGCTCAAAGTCTGAAGTAGAGAAGTAATACGATTATTGTTTTCTTTTGGTTTTTATGACAGACTCATCAGAGTCGGGACCGCCAACCACGAGTAAGCGGGAGGGTCGTGGGAATGGGAAACACAGTTTTCACCACCATCATCATCGTTATAATCGCTCTGCATTTAGGGTATCGTGTATGTATTAAATCGCAGCATCAATATCTTGTGTTGAAAAGCGTCCTAGTTTTAAACCAAGTTGTAGTTTGAGTCGCTTCATGTTGATATAATTTTGTATCGTAATCGTGTTTTAATTTTTTGTTGCAAATTATCTGTAGAGAAAAGCATTTGCGTAAGCTATTACACTTTTTGGTTTACGTGTTGGTGTTACTACTTTTACGTAATTATTATTTACACACGCCATTTCCTGTGGGAGTTTGGGTGATTTCTATATTTAAAAGAACAAATTTTCCTCATCTCTCGTATTGAAATGTTAGAAGACTGATTTCATCACATTTGTACAATTATTTTGTAGACAATACTTTAGACTTTAGTATTAACCGCATCCATTTTCAGTAATTAACAACGTCAAAGTTTTGGGAGAGGGTTTCATTTTTTACTGTTTGCACTTGCAATGGTAGTAGTGCAATTCACCTTTTTGGATTTATTAATATATTTGGAATGGCATTTTTTTAAAATACACGTATTTGTACATACTTTTTGAAAAATAAATATTTGTGTTTAAACACATCTAACACAGTAATGTTTTTTGTGCACTGACTTATTTTTGAGCACGTTGCTTTACATCCTATTTCACAAAATTACATACCTATGAAATGTTTGCAATGCACGCTTTAAATAGTTTAAGGTATATTTATAAACGTATGGGCAATTTTTCGTTTTTTTTTAGTTTGAAGGAAGTAAATTGTTATGCAATTATGCTGTGTAAAGCTTTCGTAGTTTAGTAGAAAGTATTTACCCAATAACGAATTTCGTCGCGAATTTGTTAATTAATGAATATTAAAATAGCTTATGAAACAGTTCATCATACATCGCAAAGTGATTTGTGAACTTTCCGTTAACCGATAAGTAGCGTGATAGAAATGACGATGATATCCATTTAGTTATAACAACCACATCATCATCATATCTCCCCATCATCAACATACAAAAGAGAGAAAACAATCAAGTATGCTTTGGGATTTAAAGCTAAGGAAAACATCCCTACATAAACATATCATTAATATTGCTCCCTCCCCAGTATATTAGGACAGACAATGACTTGGCTGAAAAGTAACTAAGGTTTTGCGGATCTGAGCAAATGTTTATTTAACAATATACTTCGTCATCATCACCACCATCATCATCGTTATTCACTTCACATTTTACTTTGTTCGTTCTCCAAAACTTCTCTCTAGCACATATATTGCACACAGTGTACGACCTTTTGTGACATGAAAAAAGCTGATAGGGTATAAGGCTTGGATTACTAGATAGGGAGTAAACGAAAAGATGAGGATGATGAGCACATCTGTTCACCAAAAACAGGTCATACTGCCAATGATAATAATAGCAAGTGAAATGATTATCTTTTCTCCATGGCCCACAATTGTGAGTAGGATCCAACACTTTTTATTCACTGGGGCGGAATGAGCGATTGCTATGCATATCTTTTGTATACCTATCTAAGATATACATTTACACATAAATGAATAATACATTTCTATTTAAAACACTTGAATTCTCGTAATTTTAAACTTTTCATACGGGCCAGATTCTATCTTGAAGTTTTAAATAAACGCCCGTACACATGTTCCGCTGCTAAAAGGCTAAATACTAAAACTTAAAAAGAACATGGCAGGAAGGGTAACGACGAGTGTATACAAAAAGATATCTTGCACTTGTCGGATGCCCTTTATCTAACTACAACTTCCTTTGGTGTGTTCCATTCCGTCTAGATTTTGTTGGCAGACTGCACAATTCCTATAAATTACAATTTTCCGAATGCTTATCCCAATAATAAACTTCAGTCAACTCATGAAGGTGGCTCACGTATTGAAAAGTACGCAAAGTTGAACGTTTTCTCGAGTTCGTGGATGCCATGAATATGATTTTATTTATATTGAACTGTGCGTAAACAAAAATATCGAAGACAATAGAGCACAGGGAAGGAATAGCGTATGCATAACAGATGGGATAATGGAACTTATTTCAGAGTTTTTCATTTCTGCAAGTAGGAAGTAAAACTACGTTCATGATGATCCCAGCAGGGTGGGACAATTAAATTATTTTAAACGAATTATTTTCCAACTGTCTGTCATTTATTTGATCATTTAATTCGATTTACGTTTTATTCATTCATATGCTTCCCATATATAATGTATCAATGAGGAAAGAAGGGAACAAGGATGCAAAAAAAGAGGCGTACAATTGTCTCCTGTAAAAGGACACCACAGCTTTGGAATAGCTTGGTGACTGTAAGTGAGCTGCACTTCAACTCTCCTCAAAGGACACTAGGCCGTAAAAGTAGGGAATGTTATGGATATACTGCATGCATGCATTACGAATGTTCTCGTTTTTTAAAAGGACTCATTCGAGAGTAATAAGTAGAAAGACAACTCAATTAAAGAGGTCGGCTTTGAGGGTGGCAGCCGACCCTCTGGCGCAGCATGAAACTCTATAAACATTTGTGTGCGTCATGTTCCTTGTAGAAGATTGTGATAATGATTCTTTTGCACAAAGGTTGATACGGATAGCATGACAGTTGCACAGTTATAGATATTCCTTTTAGATCCCTTATCTTTCTAAAATTATCTTGGTGTAAAGTAGCTCACGATAGATACATAATCATAATAATATTTTGGTGACGACATGATCATAGGATAAATATTCGAACAGATACTTCCCGTTTCGGTTTCGGTTTCCCAAAAACAGTTCCGACACACTCATATTTCGCTACTTGATACTGTTATGTTGAGAATTTAATCCACTTAAATATCCATTTTGTTCCGGGAGTTCTTGCATGTATCCCTCTTGAATGATCCAATTACGTCAAGATTTAAATGAACGCAATAATGTGGAAGGTAGGCACTCATGCAGAAGTAATTTAATTCATTTGTTTCGTATGTGTGTGCTCACAGGAAGGAAAACGTCTTGGCTATGGGACAATGCAGGGTATTCCAATGATAGCATCCAGTCCTGTCCGCCATGAGAGTCCTTTGGGAATGAATCCTGTGGAAGTTCATAGCTACCAACCTCCATGGAAAGCCCTTTCAGATTTTGCCCTCCACACCGACCTTGACCGTATTGACACTGGCGCCCCTCCGTTCCAGCAACTCGTCAATCAGGTTAGCTCTCTCAGATATTTTCAAATGAAACATGTTATGCACATTTCAAAGTAAGAAGTTAGGAATGGCCATCAATTGGGCAATGTTTTTGTCAGTTGACAATAATTAATCAATCATCTGTATTTGCCAATAGCCATTCGTTAAGGCTGACATCATGATAAGGATATCATTAATTAAGTGTGAAGATATAGAATGTCATTGCGGAGGATAATTAAAGTAACTGTGCATGCATCTTGTTCTCAATAAAGATATGATATGAGAATAAGACAACATGATTTGGATGTTTTTTCCAACATCAATCACAACAAACAACAGTATTCTCCACACTCCACTGAAAAACGCGTTATTCACAAGTACCCTGCAAAATTGTCCCTACATCTCTTGAGCTTTGCGTCGCTATTAACCCCTATTTCATTCGTATATTTTCATTAAGTAATGCTACGAAGGTTGTTTTTATAACGTCACATCATTTATACGCACTATAAACATGGTAGGAAACAGTCGCCATATATATAATTTTCTTCTGGTCGTGCATCATTCATGATGCAGTAAGTAAAACCTTTGTCAATTTTCACGTCCAAGCAAGGCGTTGTGTCTTGTTTGTAAAGGATTCTCCTAGTGGTTGTAAATACCCGGCTTATCTAATGAGCGCCAGCCAGATGCTTAGCTCATTTATTTGAAACAAGGTAGTTAGTTAAGATTAAAAAACCTCAGCTATGCAGCAACTCTCTTCCTCTATATAAAACATTTCACTTCTATATTAAACAAGATGCAGTTGATGCACAGCACTACCAACAGTACCAACTTAAAAGTACGTGAGAGCTTGGAGTAGAAATATAAAGTTGATGATGTTGGTCCAGCGCTCTGTTTTTTCTTCGCTGTACTGATAACGTTATCATAATGAAATTCATTACGACGGATTATATTAGCATTGAGGAATTCATATCATTTTCCCTTTCTCAGCTTCAGCTTTCATGTTGTTCTCTGCAGTAAAATACATATAAAAAAGGACGAGTTGCTCTTCCAGCTTGGATATACGATCATTTCTTGCTTATTACACTGTTACCTTTATGGCAGCACACACACATGTATTATCTTATCACTTTTTGGGTTGCTTCTCGTTTTAATAGCTAGTTTACTCGTTAACTGTGAATGAGATGGGGGAAGATTTAAGGAAACTATTTTATTTTTTACGCAGAATACTCCTATAGCGTCTTCTCCTTCAGGATGATCATCAAGTATTTAGGTTATTTTTTCTCTCGTTCGTTCTAAACTCCTTTTTTTTATTTTGTAATGAAATTTTAAGAGAGATGAGGGTCATATACATAATTATGCCTATCAGACTACACCAAAAGACTAAACCTTGAATGGCTTTCCTTTAGCTAAAGTGGTGTAACGCAAGTGTTTTAATCTCAACAGCCATTACTTTATGATGCATAGTTATTAGTACGTCCTCTTCTCATTCAACCGTCCGGGAAATACTTATTATGTAATGTTTCCAATAAGACATATTCCTGAAACAGATGATGATGAATTCCACAGTTAAAAAAAGATACATTAAGCCCATAGCTTCCTGAACAGTTTGACGGAGAAAAAAAACATCGTTTTATTATTCAGGCGCGACTATCACATGCTCCGACGAAGATTCGGATAATTTGAAAAGGATATTCATACTTGACTTTTTAAGTGGGTATGAGCATTACACGAGGTAAAAATGATACTATATAGATGGTGGCTAGTAAGTAATAGAGGAACCCTATAGCCATTATATTCCTCCTTCTTCCTCTTTTTTTCTGAAATAATTGGAAAGGAAAGGGAAAATGGGATAATTACTGCAATTACAACAGTTTAGGATAAGAGGGATTTTTTGTTTTTTGAGTTTTATTGGGTCTTTGCTGTCATTATGGCCGACAAGGAGACCATTGTTGTTTCTATTGCTTGCTGGCTAGCTCAAAGTTGGAGGCTAAGGGTTGATGGTGATTATGCCCATTTAAGTAAAAGCTTTCTCGGCATTGTTTCATGTGGTTAATGACATTGCAGCACTTGTTCCTCTCCAAAGGCTTGTGAGATGAGAAGTGAACAATTAGCAGGCTTTGTTAGCCATGGACTTGAGAATACTTACCTCTCCTCCGGAAACCACAGCCTTGTAACTCTTTCGGTGTTTATCTCTTTCGGAGTTCTCTTGCGCACATGTGGTCCATTTAAAATGAGTGGAGTGCTTGCAAAAAATGAGAAGTGTCGGAAAAAGTTTTTATCCGTAGAAATGTGCAAAACCCACACAACAGCTTTCAACTGACAACCGGAAAAATATTAAGATATGGTGAGTAGTGTGATGTAGGCATAGACAATTCATCCATTTTCCTACTAGATAACAATCCCGCAGCTGTAGTACTGAAGGACTCACCCTGTGTAGGCAGCAAAAGAGGCTTTTATATTTGTTTCAAGCGGTATTTATCATTTAATGCTCAATCAGAGAAATAACATGAAAAGTTCACTAGCTCCATGATACATTTTCTCCGATAATCCTATAATCCTATAAATTCACAGTTGTTTCCCATGCTCATTGAATCCTTGCCCTCTAGGAATGCATACTTACTTGCTTCAAGCTCACACTATGCGTAGCACGTTTAACATGGTCTGGCATTATTTTTTTTCAAGTATATTGTTTCTAATACCGTATTATCTCTTTTTTGGAGCTTTTTATTACGGTTATACTGATTCTGTTTTGGGAATCATAGCCACTTAATACCGCTACCCATTAATGCACAATTGTCTCATCATTCCTTGTTCTGTCATTCTTTTCAATGAACTTTGCCTACATGCTTTACAGATTTTTTGTGCTCATGCTCTCCCATCCTCATCCTATGATGATAATATTATTCTGAGATTACAAAAGCTGTAAAAGATTATAACAATGAAAAGGAGGCGGAGGAGGGTGGAAAGGATTTAATTTGAATGAAATGAAATGTAACTTTACAACGACAAAAAATGCGGATTTCATATGCTATACCGTACGGAATTGGATGTACTTTAATGTTATTGACAATATATGCAATGCACAAATGCTCTGTTCAAGATATAAGCAATACACGTTAAGTATTCCGTACGGTACGTATTAAAGGCGGATGATGAGCAACTGTCCAAATAGTGGAAGCTTATCCTTGTTAGATTCACGTTTTATGTTGAATTCGTAGCGGCGATCAGTTCGTGTCATTTGAGGAGAAAAAAGTCTTAGCAAGTTTTTTTGTAAAGCTTGATATGAATATGAGAGCTTTACTCGGAACAGTAAGCTATCCTGTATGGTTTATGTCCGCCAGATCATGATGTGAAATTGTAAAAGCTTGCGTTGTGCATTTTATTCTCATGCATATTCTGTGATTTCAATTGCCCGACTTTAAAGGTAAAGAGCTAAGAACGTATTGATAAGACGACTGGATTTTCTCCAAGCTACACATTTTGCCCGAGAAGATCAAACCAAACCGTTTCACAAAAGTTGAAACGACACTGAAGATGATGTGTGTTTGTGCTTCTCTCTCTCTCTCTCTCTCTCTCTCTCTCTCTCTCTCTCCAGCAGTTGATATAACAAAAAGGAGAGATGAGAAAACTGGTTATGCTTATGGAATTGAAGAGAGGATGGACAATTTGATGGTGGGTATGGTTGTGTAGTAGGTATGCCATGTTATGCTTTATACAAGTTTTACATGGATGTTGATGTAAAGTTTGAAGTTTTTGGAGACTTAACAATCCTCGTTGAGTTGGTGCCGTCAAGGAACAAAGCAAGGTGGAGAGAAGAGTTATTGATGCTGTCTCGTCTTGTGGACATCCTGGCGCGACGCAACACCTTGTGTGATGCTTTGCCACTTCCAGAGAGGGATACGGAAACAAGGAACGAGTTGCAAGAGTATATATATTTACTCTTAGGAAAACTTGTATGAAGCAGTAATAAAGGGATGTTCTTATTCCTACAAAGAAAAGAAGACGGATGATATTATGATAATGATATTAGCATAATTCCTTTTAATATACCTCTCCAACTGTTATATCGTGGTATGACTTGAATTTATTTATATCCGTTTCATCATTATACTCCGGTGCTGAACGATTACTCCATATGTATAGCTTGTTCACAGTGTGATCAAGTGCCGTGCGCCCTATTTGAAGTCTATCTTATCCTCGTATCTCCATTATCAATTCATCCATTACATCAATCACCTTCTTCACTTGCTTCCTTTGACTCTGGATAAGTTTAGTTGACTTCTTCATATGTAGACGAAATGATTCTATAAATAAACGGCAACTATATATTTACTCAATTGTGTGTACTGGAACAGCAGTTGAGGAGGATTTTATCTTTTTGTGTTGATAATTCACCGATGTTGAAAATAAATACACACACATATATGCCTACTGCCTACATAGGTAGATAATATGTTGATGTACTATGGAGGTGAGGTGCACATACATAACGTGTAAGAGAGGATTCTCTCTTCGAGAATTTAGCGATAGAGCTCACTTCATTATTAATTCTATTATCATATCATTAATTTCCGAAAGTGAAGCTGTTGATTAAACGTGCCACAGCAAGTTGATGTTACATTATGAATCTAATTTACGCCTTATTTTCCGTCTTATCCTTTTATTGCGCAATAATTAGACAATATAAAGGTATAATGTAAGCGTTGAAGCTTACTAGTGAGCATAATAATATTCTTGGAAAGGATATTAACATTTTGATGGTAGGCGTTATCATCGGCATGACATACGAGGGCAACTTTTCTTTTGTGAAATTGCAAGAAAAAATTGGATTTTTTGGGGAGATCTCTTAATATCAAGTTTATTTGCCAGCAGCAGCAGATGTAATATTGACGACTGCACCGGATATTACAGGTGCAAGATAATGAGGAATGACGAGTTGCCATAAATTTTCAAGTGGCTGATAATAACTTCAAATGCAACCCCGATTTCATATTTTCATACGGAGCATGAACACACTGTAAACAATTTTGCAACGACTTAATTGACATGCGTAAAGCAAAGCAAATTTTTGTAGGTTTTGCAATAAGCAATAACAATCCATGCTCCCATCTGGCTCACCAACTCCATTTCCACCGCCAAAAGAATTATTTAGGTTAAAAAATTACTTTGGCTAGTGCATACCAAAATGCATAATGAAACTTTGCGAATAATTTTAGGCATGAAATCATCGCATAATCAAATAGCAAGAACTCCTCAGTAAACCTGAAATAAGACGATTGAAATGTTTGCAGAAAAGCAAGATATTGCATTGGTAAACCAGTAACCGGTATTGCACCAGGGATTTTACCACATTACACCTATTAATTGTCACGTCCTTGATAATAAATTAGCATTCGTGAAGTAATAAATAGTTTTAGAGCGAACTACTTCTGAAATGCGCAAAGACACGTTGACAACTACGGTCTGTCGGCTATATATTCAAAACTTACGGGCGTCAATATCCTTGCCAAAATTCACTCCCAATCGAAACTCGTCTCTTGTATTTTAATATATATTTTTTAAACAATTTCAACACATACCTGATTAGTAGTAGTAGTCCAACTGGTGAGTGGTGAACGGATATCGTATTATTTCTACAGCCTGTGTATGTGTATTGCAAATTTGTAAGCCTTCTGCTAAAGGAGTAAAGAAAGTAAAACTTAAATGTTTCTTTATTACCCTTCTACTTTGTAAATTGTTATCCCCATATTACAAGTTTCGATGTATATATACACGCTAAAAACAAATCTCATGGTGCATTATTATGAATAATTCGCGAAATCGGGCATTATCAATTCAACAATCTCGAGACTTATTTTTTTCTCAAATTACATTCGTATCAGATCAACATTTTTGTATGTAATATATCTACAGTGCGCTAGAGAATTACATCAGTCTCGAAAAATACATCCGAAGCTGTACCTCAAATTAAACTGGATTGTTCTTGTGTTGAGCATATTTTTTTCATCAAACATGTATTTATTCGCCGATGCTGAGCGGTTGCGTTGTAGCAATCAGTCTTCTCTCAGAAACCTACAAGTTTCTCCGCCTTTCATTCACCATATTAGACTGGGCTGGAGTGCAATCAATTTTGTAGTTTTTATATATGGGGCTACCTACTTGTATTTTTTTCTCTCTACAGCTAAAGCTAAACTTTATAGTGAATTGAATAGCTCATTAGTTGATAGCCTGGTTGCTAAATTTCCCTGTGTGGATATGCTAACTGTTGCTGATGCCGATGATGCCAGAGCTTTTTTCTCCTGCCTCAAGCATTTAGCTATTAGAAACTGCTAGTAAGTATGTACTTTGCTTTACTTATCATTCCACGATATGGTCCTATATGTACAACGATCCCGATAATATGATGAGTTGAGTGTTGGATTATTTGTGTAAATTGCACGTGCACGTAAGATACTTTTATGCAAGTTTTTTCTTCTTCTTCTTCACTAATCTTCCGATACAACGTAATAGAAAGGATGAAGCTACTCACCACTATTTTATTAATCAACCCTCCTCCATCCCGTCTGTACACAGTGGTTGAGTTTGTTTGCCCTTTGGCCTTATGTTCACCTGTCAGCATCATCATGATGTATGGGACTTGTTTCGAACGGAAATTAATGAGTCTGACTGACTCTCTCGCTTCACTACTCTACAGACCAATGCCACAAAATGGGAACGTGCATGTATTCTTGCATCTCTTCCTATTCGTTTTTTTCCTTTCCCAAATTAGTCCTCTATTGTGTTTTAGCATCCTTTGTAAAAAACGAAGCTTACTCGTGATCATCAAAATTAGCATTGTTCATGTAAACCTTAGTTAATACAAAGTTCGTTATTATAGTTATAAGCATTGACTCACTTCTATCAAAGGGCTAACCAGCCCTGTCGGGTTTTCTTAATTAAAGACTTTGGGAAAAAACGATGCATTCTTGCGTGAAAGAAACGCAGTAATTCACACCTTTTAGTGTTATTGCTCACACGTATTTTTCTCGTCTTTCCTCCCATATAAGAATATTTTACACATTTTGTAATCATTGTTTGATTAAATTTTAGTATTTTTATGGCGCTTGTTTTTGCACAAATTACCTTAAAAAATCTCATAAAAATGCTTAATTGTAATAATATTGTTGAAAGCTCATTTCATTTTTAATAACTACAAGTTTGCTCCCACCTCAGAAAAGTAATTAAATGTGAGGGAGGAATAAGAGCTGCACGCAGTAAATAATTTTTCAGATGTCATGTTCCTTGTATCATTTTTAATTCAGTCATTAGTCATGGACGTGACCTTTTTAGGAATATAGCTTCTGTCCTGCTTGACTTGTACAAAAACAAACAACATCAATGACCACTTTTTGGTTGCACAAATGTAAACTATGAAGATTCTTTGACTTATCAACTGTGTCAACCTTTAGGTATATTGCAGAACTTATTTTTTCTATAGAAATTATCAGCTATAATACTACTTGTGCTTGTCAAGAGACTCCCAAGTTGCTATCCATCAATCTGTCATTCATACCCCCTTTACACATTTTCCAATTCGAATGTGCTACTGTTTACTTATGGTTCATGTCAAACTCAATTCATTTATTGGACATTTTCCGAATTAAAAAATAGCACTAAGAAAACAAGCTTGATGCGCCACACAACTTGATCTCAATGATTGCCTTGTGTTGTTGATTTGCAGATAAATTGAGGATAGTTGTTTTTGAATGACACTTGCATATATTGCAAAAAATGAGCATACTGTGAGACTCGAAAAGAAACCTAGCTGTCAGTTAATCAGTATGTAAATTTGTTTGGGATCAAGTACTCCCAACAAATTTTAATTATTTGATTTTTTCCTGTTGGCTTAGCTGTCAATCAACTTAAACTCAGAAAATTGTTTGGATATCGTGATAAAATACCCTGTTGTGTTAGTTGATATCAGTATCGTGACAGTTGTTTGGTGTAGTTCTACTTGGATTTTTTTTAAAAGGGATTTGATCTTGACTTTTTTAAACCACAGTATGAATGAATGCTTATTTCGTATCGAAAATGCACACAGGGTGGCTCAAACATATTTTCCTCCTCAAGCAGGTTGGTCAGTCAAACCCCATCAGTGCATATGTCACTTGACTGAACGAGTCCTTCTTTTTCTTGATCTCTTCTCATCCGCCGGCAGTATCTTTGTCGGCAACTTTTTCCTATAAAAAATACATCCTTGTTTACCTGACTTTTATCCTATCTCAAATACAAAAGTTGAGCACGACAATCGTTCTGTTGTTTTGTCTCATCATGTCAACCTGATCAAAGGGAATGTCGTGAGGTATATTAGAAAAAATATTTACGCGGCTCTGTCTTCTCTTCACAGATGTACTTTTGCCTTTGGATGTAATTCTTTTTACTGCGACAATAATTAAAATGAGACAGGTTTTATTTATACACAGTACACCACTTCTTCCGCCTCTTGAAAAGGGAGAGATGATGTAAAGTCTTTATGGGAAACAAGGCGAAGGTTTCGGTGGTCGGGTAGGACATTACTTTTATGTTTCCTTAAGAATACTTCGTAAGGAAATGCCTTTAAAGGTCAGTGCCAACGAGGAATCCACTGTAGTGAAATATGCGTGCTTATTTAGGCTTAGTCTGTCAAGGTCTTTAAAAGGTAAAAGCTATGCAACGAGATTGTCCAAAAAATTCATAAAATGTTACAGTTTTGTGACTTGCTTGTAAATTCCTCTTCAGTCATAGTCCACCCGTCCATTCATTACTTCATTCATTTCTTAAAACTAGACACTCATATATTTAGTTGGCATGTGCCTAGTCTCCTGCTTTCAATTTTGATTTTAAAATGGTATGGTTTATAAAGTTGGGGGAACGTGATACTATTACATTTCCAAATACAACCAGTATACAACTAGGAAAATCCATGGAATAACTTTGTTGACAATATCGACGAACAAAATAAGCCCATTTTCCCATTCTCCACCAATTTCCCCAGTTTTTTCTCCTCTCATTCAAAGAGTGCGTTTGGATCATTTGTGGATTACTATCCGTGGAGACTCGTACTTTATTCCTCCATTAACGCATCTCTCAGTAATAAATCTTGAAACTACTGTGCCAACATGCAAACTTTCCTATATAAACATTGTTCGGAGTTATATAACGAGTTCACATAAAAGGGAATTTTATGCATAGCCAAACTGTTCGGCTGTTCCCATGTTGTTTCCTTATGTGTATTCTCTGTATAGATGGCTATATGGGAGAGAAAAGCCGGTAAACTCACAAGCTCCCTTCTGCTTCTTATTTTGGCAGAGAGCTAACATCTATATAAAATATACCCAAGAGGAATGATTTGTTTAGGGATGATGTGAGTGGATGCACATGCACCAACCCACCAACCACCAACCTCTTCCCTGACTAGTGTTTCATTCAGGAAAAACAGAAAAAGGAAAAGAGAAGGAGCGTAAAGTACAGGCAATGAACCATAAACGGAGTTGTTGAGAAGTAGGAAAGCCAGAAATCAGTAACATTACCCGCACCACACATACAGATAGGTAGCGATGTGCAACTGAGGCACAGTTTGCTTCTCTTAAGGGGTTCCTATTTCTAGATGGTTTAAACACAGCAAACCTACTTCATTTTGTCTTCGTCACTAAAATTTACTTTTACTTTACTCCACTTCACTAAACATTCCCGGTCTACTTTACTCGGGTAGAAATTCAAAGTCACGATCGATTTTTATTACGATGGGATGCACTTTGTGTTCCATGTGCGATGCGAAAGAGCAGAGTGGGTGTGCATGTTCTCCCGAGACATTTCTCGAGAATCGGAGCAGGCAGCTACAAAGGATGATAGTCGAAAGGCAAGAGAGTTATATTGATATCCAGCCAGATCATATCGGGGGAAGATGATGATCATAATGTATTTTGATGATGATGCTCATGAAGATAATAGGGGTAGTCGCTAGAGTATCATACTTGAGCCTTATCATAACATTGCGTTGTCTTATTGAATATTGAAACGTTGGATGAATTCACTTTGCTTTTCATCATAAACCCTTGAAACCAGCATTCCCCTTGGGATTTTTCAGCACGCGAGGTCCTCTTGTGCTAATTTACAGTGTAAAATAATTGATTAAAAATGTAGGGAGTGTCCGCACCTGCACTGGTTAAGAATTTGAAGAAATACTCGTGTTTACGTCATTCAGTTCTTTCCTACACTTAAGGAGCCCCACATCCAAAGAGGGTTCACCAGATGTAACTTTGCTGTGGGGTCATAAACTTTGAAAATCGATTTAAGCAACATTCATCCATAAATAGAGTGAAGTATTCAGTGTCAGGCGTATTTTTTTGCAGGGTACCATGAGGCTTTTTTATTGTGTCTTTAATGACTTCATGAGAAACTCATTTATTCAAAAAGCCGACGTAATCCTCATGTAATGACAAGATGTGGCGAAGATTGAGGATAGAACTTCTTCACTTGAGATTTTTACTGTCGTTCAAGAGAGACGTGAGGTGATGGTAGGTTTTTAAGATTTAGTTGTCGTCTTTACCCTTTCTAGAGAAAGCGCGTGCGTGGCATATCGTAAAAATTCTTTTTGTGTTTTTAGTTTTTCTCCGTGTAACATGTCATGAACTTCATATATGCATTACAACACGTACATCGCATATGCACGAAAAATAGTTTTGTTAACATACTTTGGGTGTAAGCCAACAAACGGCTGCAAATATTTTGATAGGCCAGAGCAGTCGTGTTGCACATAAATGCATTAAAGCGAGCTTTAAGGTGAAAATTGATGAGTTTAAATTTGTCATTAGAATAAGCAAATGTGACAAATATGGCATATATATACCTATGTATTAAGGATATTGACTATTGACATAAAATTTTGTGCATAATAGGTGGACGGTCCACCGTGAGCCCTACAAAAGCTTTCAATGTTCAATGCAACATATAGATATTTTGTATTTAGGCAAATTAAATTGTTATTTGACCACTAATATTTATACGAAAACTCAATATACCCCGTAAATTATTGTAATTGTAAGTTTATATTTGCGTACTTTTTATAGTAACTTTTACAGCGTGTATACGTACAATATTCAAAGTCTTGTGAATTTGTTATCACGAATTAGAGAATCAGTAAATTAGCAGGACTACTGGAATTTGTTAGAGAATAAATAACCAGCGTTAATTCTGCTAAAAGTTTCGGACCACTATTACTATCAGAACTTAACAAAACTTTAAGGCGTGTATGCATTTTGGATGGGTTGGACTTGCTAAGTGGGCCAGTCAATACTTACGTTTAGAAAGAAAATAGCGTTTATTGTGTTACTTTCAGCACGAAAAGTTACTACCGTTTTTGATTAGAATGCACAAGTCGTACGCATTAACAACTTTGAGATGGGCATGATTCAAATTTTGAGAGAAAGAAGATGAAAGGAATGTGAAAACAAATGCTAATGCACGAATGCCTCCTAACTTTCGTTCGGGGGGCTTTCTCAGAAAACAAAAGAATAATTACGGTGGGTTTTAAGAATGCCATTTTATTTCCTTTGGATTTTATTCTCGGCTAATTCAATTGTCCTACAATAAATATATTTACATTTCAAAGCAAATATATGTTTACTAAGGTAGAAAGGACAATCTTCCTCAATCTGTTCACTGTAGTTTAAAGTTAAACCATTCAAGATATATTTCCAAGCAGAGAAAGATTTTGAAATTGTAAAGCTTTAATGGATTCGTGTTTCAAATTCTACAAAAGCATTATTGATTTTATTAATTCTTTCTTGTAAAAGGTGCTTTTTAGAAGTTCCTTATTGGAAGGGAAGGACATCTTTTGTTCAACTCTGTAATTAGATTATACATCATTACCTTTTCGAGATAAAAGCAT
The DNA here is from genome assembly GCA_027743935.1 of Sinodicranocentrus sp. ZH6. NCBI lineage: Eukaryota > Metazoa > Arthropoda > Collembola > Entomobryomorpha > Entomobryidae > Sinodicranocentrus > Sinodicranocentrus sp. ZH6. The sequence continues at coordinate 688 of JAHZNA010000733.1, read as the reverse complement.
TTTAGTTTTCTGTATAGAAGTAGCATAAAGTATTGCATTGTGTCTGTACTCAAATTCATGGCTAAATATAATTATTTGATTAATTATTTTAATAATAGCAGAGGTAATGAGGTATTACTATGACCGGCGTGGTTTTTACAATCATTAATAAGGAAAATAGGAGTTGAAATTACTTGCTGAGATGTTCCTACCGAATATAATGAAACTTAACGATATGGAGTTGGGTTTATTGTTGTCGATTGGAAATAGCTGTGCCATTTTAGCAGCTACTTTTTAAAATTTTCCTTTTAAAGGATTAACTAAAGTCACGTTTTTACACTTTGTAGCCAAAACATGGCGGGGAAGTAAGAGGAGCACAGGAGCTGTTTCTCGAACAGTGGAAAAAAATCTTCTAAATTAAATTATACACAAGTTTCATGCTTTCATGCATTTTATGGCAGTGTTTTGTATCTGATGCGATAACTTGATAATAGTGGCTTTCCCAGAATACTTCACCTTTGTGGAGAAAACGATACGCACAAGGAGCTATTAAAATATTTGACATGAATACTAAAAGCTGCAGCTGCATGGACTTCTCTTTTTGTATTCACAAAGCGAACACCTTCGCTTCCCTTTAGGTAGCTGAGTCTGTTCTAAATACCTAGCTATTCGTGTCTTAACTTATAAAAACGTGTTATCACGATTTTTT
>JAHZNA010000732.1:0-29141 GCA_027743935.1 Sinodicranocentrus sp. ZH6 | reverse complement strand
GAAATTGAGTAGGTCCAGTTGGAATGCTTGCATTACTATTTAAACCAATGAATGATATCGCGAGAGGGGAGGGATAAGCGGTATAATGACGGGATGAGGAGGAGAGGAAACCGATCACCGAGACAAGAGTCGAAGATGATGTAATGCTGGAATAGAACAAGATTCTGTTTTTTTCTTGCAGTAGATTGGTAGTTTTGGTAGTTCTCGATTCCATGCTACACAACTTGCACTAGTCTGGCTCATTCGGAAACGTAATCGTAAAGAATTGGGCTGAGTTGCCGGAGGGAATTGTTATCTCGGGAGTAATATCCTTTTATTGGAGTGCATAGCTTATGAACAATAAAATGGCAAGTTTGTGGTTGGCATGATTGTTACATACATGGCATGTTATCGTTCGGCTTCAACAAAATTTTTAATTATAAATATGAACCTCTCAAGTTAAAATTGTTTCAAGTTTCAACGCTGATTTAAATTTTATTAAAAATCAAAATATCACGTATAATTATTAATATGCATAAAATGCGCGATTGAGAAAAGGTATGCATTATTATATTAGTCATCCTCGATATTGTTAAACTGCACCTAAATAATGCGGTTTAGTAACTACAGCAGTGACGAATCCCTGCCAAGAATCCCTTCTTTCATTCCGCATCCCCTCAATGACTTCCTGTTCTTGACACAAAGGATTTTATTACCCATCGTCAATTTGTTTGAGTGCGGGTGATCCACTCCAGGTATAAAAAATCACTGAACCACCTGCCTCATTTTCCCCCTTTTCAGCTGGCCATTTTTCCCCAATGTGGATTTAGATTTCCTCACTTCTCATCCCATCAGTAGAAGGGTAATTCGCTTGAATCAAGAACAGGACTTGTTCAACCAATATATATGCTCATCTCTCCAACCTTAATGCGCCATTCCGGGTCAAATCACATTGCGGCCCCAAATTAAGCTTAATGACGGTAATAAGGAGAGATAACGCCATGAAATGGTCATCAAAGGGAAAACTTGTACAAGTGGTGTGTCTGTGTATGTAGCACATAAAAAAGCATCCCATCACATTCACATATACCTACACACTACCACACTCATTTTCACATAATGCCGTTCACATATGTATGCGCACTTTTGGGAAAACGAGGAAAAAGCCAAGGAATATGGATGGATCCTTCTCCTCTATCCCTTTTTTTCTTTACTAGATTTCCACTTCCTCCTTTTCTCCTCGTACTACATGCTACACAATTTCTCTCTCTCCCTCTGACTAACTACGTATGTGTAGATTTATGAGGGTAAATCAAGAGTCAGGAGAGTTCTTAAGACAGATTAGAATAAATGAGAGTCCCTCTCTCCAGCAGCCTTACTTTCCCTCCATACATACCTCAATGGAGGGAATATATAACACAGAGAGAAACTCATAGGCACAATGTCGTTAAGGCTTTTGCCCTCCAGCTGCCCATTTTCTTTTCTTTTTCCTCGTTGGACAAGCAGTCTAGTATCTTTTCTCTTTAGCTTTCTTTCTCTTTTCGTCTGCATGTGATACTTTTATGCATCCCCTTATTACTCTACTACATATACATTCCCATTTTCCAACAATTCTTTTTAGCTCGACAAGAAGCAAAAGACAGAAGAGGCTGGATGTAATGTGGAGCAAGCTATAAAGTGGCCATTTCCCTGCCCCTCATTGTAACCGTGTGGCTGGACGTTTTTGTGTTTGGAGAGAGTAGAGAGTCATGTACTCTTGCTATTTTTTTCATGCTTTATTACTCTCGGGTTAAAACTCGAAGAAAATTTCTTTCACAATTTTCATGCATAAAATGTACATCCGCAGAGGCATTTTAACCTTTAAAGTTGAAAATTTACTAGCATTATGCGAATCACAATGATTTAGGGTAATGTACAACATAGTCAAAGAAGGAAACTCTCTTTCTCACACTCTTTATGTGTGTAGATCTCAGCCTTTTCCTCTTTTTCTCCCAATTATTATCTGTCCCCCGCTTTTCATCTAGTTTTCCACTTGTTTACTTGAAACCCAGGCGAGAAGACTGAAGAAGAATGAAAGGGGAAAGGGCTTTTTTCTGACCAGAGGGTAGGGAAAAACTTGATAGCTTGGAAGAGGCAAGCGACAGGAGAAATTTATGCTGATTTACCATTGCGTAATTGAAAGTTATGGCTGGAACCCGTTCTCCTGTTTTTTTCGTTCTTTCTTACATTCCTACCCTCGCCATAGTTTTTTTTCTTCAAAGAGTTCAAAAAAAGTGGAGCTTAAGAGAGAAGTAAATGAATATAAGGAGAGATATATTTTTGTTTGGAAATACCAGCCTTGTTTGTTTTCCTTCGCGTATGATCCTCTCCTTAAGGGAAAAATATATACCAAAGTGATCCATTATGTGTAGATGTATAAGAAAACCTGTGTAGTGTCTTTAAGCCTCATTCACTTTGTCTTCTTCTCTGTATGTGTATCTTGGCTCCTGTTTATATATCTTTACCGGTTGGCATAATTCATTCCAGGCTTCCGCGTCCTCAGTCATTATGAATGGAAACGAGAGAGAGAAAATCTTGAACTTGAAGATGAAGAAAGGAGTAAGTAAGCATGAGATCCTTTTCTGCTCGCTGGAGCCATTCATTTTACTCCACTTTTTTCTTCTCTGTTTGTTTTCTTGCGTTTAAATAGAAAAACCGTTCCTAAAGGCTTTTCTCATGCTAACACCCTTTTTTCCTTTGAGATATATATCGTGTGTGCGTTTTGTGTACTGCATCAAATTTTATGTTTAAAAATTCCCTCCTGAAAAGTATTAACGTTTGTGGGAGATGAAATGCGTAAGCCTATTCTTTCTAGTGCAATGAGCGCTTAGGTTTTTTAAGAGGAGTGCGGGATATTTTGAAAGGAAAAATAAAATGACGTATTTCATAACAGTTTATGCAAAGTAAGCAAAAGACAGAGAGAAATAGTCTCGTTGTTTTTTATTGTTATTTGGGAAGGATGATGCATATGCGAGAATACCAAATGGATGTCTGGATGTTTCCCATATAAATTTCTTATTTTTTTGCAACGCATGTCTTCAGGCAAAATAATACTTTATGCTTCTGCTTCTTGTCTGTTTAGTATCCTCGTTGAAGTTGAAGATTTATGACAGAGGGTCTTAATGAGTGTGGGATGTATACAGGCTTGAACATTTTTTACTGATTTTTATGATTTTTTGTTGTTACAAAGCGGAAGGATATGTATAAAGGAGAAAAAGAGGTGTGCAAAAAAAATTGAAGTTAATTTGCTTCAAAAGTTTTTTCTTCTCTTTCTAAATCTTGTAGAGTTGTATTTAACCTAGCCAATCAATAGTTAAAGACTTGAAAAGTTTTTTCTCTCCTTTTTTTGCAATTTACATGAAACTTTTTTTTCGTATTAAAGTTTGTATGAGGAATGGTATTCTTCAAAGTTGAGAAATTTTAATGGAGTGAAAATACACACGGCATGGTGGATAATGAACTGGGGTTCGGGTTAGTTGATTGATTGAGCATTTAGCTCAATTGGTTCTTGCTGGATGAGTAGAATATACGCGAATAAAGTTTCCACACTTACATCATCTCTTTAAAGATGAAGGATTTTCGTGCTAAAGTTATCTACTCTACATAGTACCAACCAACCAACCAGATGGGGAGAAAATGAAATATATCTATTAAAAATGTGCCACTTAAAAATACCCAATTGTGAAATTCCCCGTTGTAACCATTTCAAATTTTTATATAACATCGTTAGTCAACTGTACTGGTGGAACTTTTACTTGAACCAGTGGCACAGAATGAATGCAAGGATCTACATATCACATGTGAATACTTTTTGAGAATTCTCTCCTCCAGCAAATGTGGCCAAGAGGAATTACGTAAAAAGGGATAATTTCGGATGTAAAAATATGCAAAACTTTTTTTCCCAAGCATTAGGATGGAGGAAAATTTAGGGAAATAAATGAAACAGACGATGAGACTTATGACTTAGTCGACGAGCACATTTTATCAACTAGACGATTGTATGGACGCTTCGTTAAGCAATTTTTCATTGTGTAACTCTTCAGCTTGCCTGTATCCCTGTGTACATGTGTAGATATAAGTCTGACATAAAATGTATTTCATTTCTTTCCTCTTAAATATCAACTTTTACTTCTCCCTTTTCTACTCCTGTGTCGCTCAATGTGTCTAAACTTTGAAATCAGTAGGGAAAACTGTGCATTCATATTGGACACTTTCCTTCAACTTTGCAATACCATACGCCACCATTGAGTGATTATATAAGCTCAAAAGAAGAGGAAAAAACTCGCTTTTTAGGTTGTGTGTGACTGCTACACCATTAGTGTGTGTAGTCGACTATCTTAAAAAAAAGAAAATGTACGTAGGAACAAGTGCTTCCTCGAATAGAATAAATTGATCGTAGAAAAACGACAATAACTTTCCTCCTATATCCCAGTGACGTGCGGAGGTAGATCAGCAACAGGATTGAAGAATGGATATCTGAATAAAACTCACGTGTAATGTTGAACTCCCTTCTTTTCATACATTTGTTATATAGCAGAAAAGCAAGATTATTTTTAGATGGTAGCAATATCATTGTGTGCTAAGGGGGTAGGTGAAAGACTCAAAAACTAAACTTACTGCTAACCATCCAGTTAAGTTGTTTAAGTTTGAGGAGGAAACTTTGCTTAAAAACTTCCCCATCATCATCTCCTTCATGAACTCGCACACATACTCATGTACAACTTTCAACTTTTCTTAATATCAGTAATGGATATATAGCGGGTGTGTATCCACATTCATGGAGAATTGTCAAGCGTCTCTTATACCTATCTTCATCATCCGTTTTGTTTGGTTTTCTTGTGAGAATAAAAATGTTCTTACCTTTTCCTTTTTTTAGTAAAGATGCAGTGCAACCTATCTTTGAGAAGATGTAAAGGAAACTGTGTTCCTTAACGGGAGAAGGATGTAGCCAAGGTCTTATAATAATTCTTTTCCAAGTCTTTTTAATTTTTTCTTAAGAAAAAAAAACCTTCCTCTCCTGTTTGACTGTTACACTTTCAATGAGGATAGTGGAGTGTACACAAAGAGGATTTTAGCTTAAAGGTTTTTCCTTCTCTTTTTTGGATTACGGGTGAGGGAATGAGAGCACTTGGAATTGGTTTCAGAACAAAAAGTTAAGAAGGGAAGACAAACAGTGTGAGTCTGTTGACACGAATTAATGAGTTTGAGTGCCCTACCAGCGTCACATTCCCATCACACAGAGAGCAATGCATATTACACAGATGGAGAATGGGATCCCAAAGCCATGCAGCTATTTTAACTGAAAATCTTTGGATATGTAGGTCGGGCAGAATAGCCATGTATGGCAAGCCTGATTTCATTCCCTGACATTTGCTATAGCATACAGTATTCACCGTTCTACAAGAGAAGGTTGGTACGGTGGGGTCCTCAAGGAAAAGAAATATTTTCCCTCCATAATTTAACAAGAAAAGTACCTAAATACGAAAAGCCCATAAAATTGCACGCATATTTTTCCTCCAGCAAATCAGATCAGCAGGAGAAGAGCACCAGGTGAATTCTAGGGAATGGAAAAGGTAGTGAAAAAGAAAAATTGTTTAAAGGAGAAGAAATAAAGGCAGAGGGAGAGGAGAGTAGCCCTAATTCTTGAATTTTAATTGCTCCAATGTTGCCAACTATAAATTTAATTTATTGTACATTTACATGGCGTAATTAGTGGAGAAGCGGAACTCCACTGCTTGCTCCTCCAGACTAGGGTACACGAACGGAGAAAAAAAGATGGAGTGTGACTCGGTACAAAAGGAAAAGGCTACAAAGCTAAGTTTTTTTCGTGCACACGCTCTCCCTATTTTTCAGTAGACCATTAGCCTTTTAGAGTTTGTCTTCTTTTTTTGCCGGAGAGAAGCATTCTTGAGTCAGAGGGAAGAAAACGGTAAAGAAAAGGAATGACTCATTTTCGGAATATGGAATGAGAAGAAAAGACACGGTTAATTGCACACCTTCTTTGCTTCTCTTGGAATTGTAGAGCTCATAAGGGAAAAGGAGAGGGCTTCTCTAAGGGAAACTTCTTTTGATGATTTTTATTGTTTCTGAGTGTCCTCTTTTCTACTTAACATACTTTTCGCGAGACTCGCTCTTATTTTCTGAGAAAAGGAGGGTGAAGTGCAGAAATGAGGAAAACAAACTAAGCATGCATAAATGTACTACAAAAGCATCCTGTTTCCCAGAATATGTGGCTGGTGCAAATAAAACGTAAATGTAATTATAATACCACGAAGAAAGGGGGAACTGGCTCGTTATTATTTAACATTTAATTAACTCCCTTGAAAAGTTCGAAGGTTGGCGTTTCTCAAACCAAAGTGTAGGACTGAATTCATTCTAGTGGGTATTTCTTGCTCTTTAATATGCCTTATTTCCCCTTAATATCCCCTTACCTTCCTCATTCCTCTAATTTCATTCCATATAATTCAACAATTCGACAGGGAAATCCAGAGTTTCTCTTTATACTGGCATTTCACAATACTTACAAGTTTTGAAAGGAATGAAGCCTTTCCGTTTTGAAGATTGGAAAATTATTTCGAATCGTATTGGGTAGATATATATAACACGTAATAATAGGGTTAAGCATGTATACAAAATTGGATATGATTTGTATTATACTATGAATTCTGGTGTGAAATTCGATCATGATAATACCATTTCCTGATAAGGTGCTACATTTCAATNTGATAATACCATTTCCTGATAAGGTGCTACATTTCAATCGCTCTAGCGTATCCACCCTGGAAATCCCATTCATCCTCTTTCTTTCCTTTCTCAAGTCGTTTTCATGTCTGGAGCAACTTTGTATGATAAAACTATGGGAAAAGTCTACCACTAGCTACTACCATCCTCTGTGAGATCAAGTGAAGAACAGGTTTTGGAAAGTGGAGTAGAAGGAGAAATCTCTGTTCTCGTCGTCATCTCCAGCACAGATATTGTGTAACAAACAGTGTGCCTACCATGAAAACAGAGCTGTGATCTATGCACACTCAACTCCATTACAAAACTGTGCATATAAATATATTCATACCCGAGAATGCTATGGTGAATACAATGGTCATAACAACTTTTTGGGAGAGGGGTATACACACAATAAGGATTCAAAAGTTGGATCCGGTTCAGTACCGTTGGTTCCTTCACTCACTCAAAACCTCATCATCTCACTTGCACACAGAGAAAATCACATCAAAATCCTTTGCGTACACAGGATCACATTGCATAAGGATAAACGTGGCCGCTTTCCCCTGACTTGGTTTACTTTCACCACTTTTCCTCAATACAGTCTATAACTTGCATCGACCATTTTAGGGAAAATGGAACGCATAATATTACATTTTGAGCAATAATAATAATAACAATAATCATAATGGAGTTGGTCGGGAAGGATATAGAGACTAGGGAAGGGATTTATAAGGATATAATTTTATCTGCATGTGGTGCTCTCTCCATGTGTGTTATTATTACCTATATCAGTCACCACTCACCCATTACGTTTGCAAACCAAGAATAGGAAATGAGTCTTTCTTCTGGGGAATGGGCTTGTGGAGGAATATACGTTTCTGGGAATCTCCACTTTCCCTCTATCCTCAACATTAACATTCATGCATGCGTTCACTTGATGGTGCTCATTGGTTCCAGCTCAGCTCAAGCATAATGCAGATTAGGCTCCACAACTGGGAATCTACTTTGATGAGACGGCTCTCCTAACAACACATTCTGAATAAAATTGACATCAAATCAAGACTAGCAAAAATATAACGAAATTGGGGAAAACATAAATGGAAGTGGGATATCTACTTTGTATTGGGATGTTGTGTAAAATTTATTGATAAAATAATCCACACAAGATCAATATTCTGCTTGTCCAGTGCCAAAAAACACTGAATAGGGATCTTTGACAAACATTTTTTGACGAGAATATTTTTGTTTGTTTTGCAGCTCGTCAAAATCTTTTGGTTCGAAATTTTCAATGATTATTTTGTTCTCCCGAACAGTTTTAAATGTTGTGGATTTATATTTTCTCAGATGTATGCTCAAATATTTGCATCATCGGCTTACCAACATGCCGTGGGCGAACAATAGAATAGGAAATTGCGGAAGTGGGACATCTTGTGACCTAGTTATTTGTAAAGAGTAAATGCTTTCATAATATTATGTGTTACATGTACTACCTCTCAAAATAAAGATATAGATTGTTGGAGTACCGTGACAAATAAAAATGTCCAGAATAAGAAGAAAACGGGGCATTGCATTTGTAAAATCGGCAACTTTGAACTCAGCCATTACTTTTGCTTGTCAATCTAAATCGGAAAAATGATATTTCTGGGTATTCGTCATGCCAAGAAGAAAACGTGCGTGCATACATTATTCTAGTTATTTGCCACACTCTATTTATCCCACAGTGCTTTTCAGGAAGTCCTCTATATAGCTGAATGATAATATGGAGTAAAAAATGAAAATAAAATCTCAAGCGGAAAACTCCTCTCTGCATATTTCTACGACAGTTTGGTAGTCATTCTCGAATACATTATGATTATGATGGCAAATGGAAATGGCCAACGGAAGAAGCAATGGTTTCGATGAGTGGAGCCCAGTTGGTGTCCATGTGGGGCTTGATGTTTTTACGATTCCTGCCACACATTCATCCTTCCTCTTGAGGAAAAGCTGTGGGTGAGCCCACTCCATTTTCATAAAAATATTCATTCACCTCTGCAAACAGAGAGGATTTTTCCTCTTCAATATTTCTTTGCAGATCGAAAAATTGCAAAGATATTCCAGTTTTGCTCATCATCAAAAGCAAAACTTATAGTTGGGAAATTATCACGGAGTGAATACCCAGAGACAATTCTATTGAGAGTAAAAACACAAAAAGACTTTTTGTTCAACAACGCCAATACAATAGAATTGATGCATCATCATTTCTACCGAGGTGCATTCAGATGCACATGACCATACCACTAACATTTTATGCATTACTTGTCCAGACACACTTGAGGCGTTTATTTCTTCGGCATCCTGTCAAAAGGATTCTTTACAAAAGCGAAAAGCATTGGTAATTACGTAAATTTTATGCCAATTCATTCCTCTTTTGTTCCCTATTGAATAAAGTCAAAGCTCATGTCTCACTTTTTTCTTATTCTCATTCAGTCTTCAAATCCATCCTCTATGAGTCTCACACGAGCTTCGTTAGACTCGTGGGTTTAGCTGGAGCTAGCCAAACAAAGGGATGTATCGAATAAGAAAATAAAATGCTTTTTTTGTACTCTTTCCACATTCGAATTTGAAAGGTGATTAAATCCCAATGAAGTGAAACGCTTTAATTATTTTTTCTTTGCAGTTCTTCATCCTTCTTTTCAACTCATGTGTGTGATCCCCTCATTTGTAAAAGTATGGCTAAATAGGGAAGATTTATTAGATATGAGACGCCTGCTTCTTCCCCGTCAATTAATTTGCCCACCATAATATCATCTCATTAAAGGGAAACATGTCCCGGTACATTTTTTCACAACTATGTCTATCTATATGCTCAACGAAATCTGTACATAGCTAAACATCCCTATCACTTTACCTGAGGGATGAGATAAGACCGTCCTTTTACACTTGTTAACTTACCACACAATCAGTCATCCTATATGCTTGTTATTTGTACCTCTCACTTGGATAATATGAGGAATGAGCAACAAAACTAAATGTTTTTTTTCTTCTTTTTTTAGGTATTCCTCCTCCAAGGCACGACAGCATACCGCCAGGCCGGATATTTTCTCAAGATAAAAAGAGAGGCTCCCCTTTTGGAAGAATTCCAAAGCATAAACAAACCTTTCCATACCTAATCAAATGCAACACCACGACATGACCATCACTATTCATTTCAGATTTTTTCTTCCTCTCTTCTACATTCATTTATATCCCTACTCCCTTCGTATTCCTCTCCAGGATAGGTGATCACTCTCCGCAATCACTTCATTTCATCCAAGCTGTATATTTTTCCAAGGACTGAGGCTCACTTCAACTGTATCACACGTTCTGTTTCACTAGATGTCTAGTGTGGTAATAACCCATTTTTTATTCAAACTTCGTCATCCTCATCAACAACAGTAATTTATATAATAGCTCATGTCCATGCACACACGGATAAATACCTACGCATTCACGTACTTGTCCATTCAATTGGTGAGTCGGAAATCATATTTTCCCTTCTTTCTCTCCCTAACCTTCATGAATCTTACCACTAACCATAAGTAAAGAGGTGGATAAAGAGAGAGAATAAAAAGAGGACAATCTCTCTCTCTCTCACTATGTGTACTACTTATGAATATAAGCAAGGACAAAAATATCTCGTAGTCTCTCCCAGAATTCTCATTCTCACTGCAATTTCCTCACTGGAAAAAACACACAGAGTCTAATCATATCTATGAAACGCTGGCGAAACACATTCCTTCATCGTTGTCAGTTGGTTTGTGTAAATGTGTACCTCCTCCGTCGCCGTTTTCTCTATAAGAATCAAAAGCGAGAAGTTGAAAAGACTTTTTTTCAAGAGTCATTTTTTATATTCATAATATTACCATATCTTTGAGATGAGTGTTGGAATAAGATGGAGAGAGAAGGAGCAAAAGCAGCATTCTCTCTGTCGTTTTCCCTTCAAAGTTTTTATACACAGTTGAATGATGACTTATGCATAAGTTACATTGTTATCATATCAGCATATCAAATCTCGGAAAAAGAAAAGAGTGGAAAAAAAGGAGAGAGAAATCCTTTTTTCTTCCTCCTCCACCTTCAATTCTTCATGGTTGATCGTCCTCTTGACAGTTTTTCTACACACTGATATCATAACTGTGAATAACATGGAGATTTTTTCCTAATGCAATGCTACGGATGGATGGGGAGAAAAAGATGTGGAATATATTTTTTTACTATGCAAGACTTCATTCTCTTTTCCATTATTATTGCTGACTGACGCTATAAAAACTAAGTATCAACTAAAATACACATTGCATCTTATCCAGTATAAATTTCCAGTGTACACCCTGGCGATATGATGGGATACGTATGGATCAAATCGGAGGGAGAGGGAAGTGAAGTGAGTTAGTCATACGGAAAAAAGGGTAAAGAATAGGAAGCCCGTTGTCGTAACCCAATTGAATGAATGCTTGACTGCATAAAATTCATTCTTTTTTCTTTTAGAATCACGACATCGCTTTCAAAATCCAATGAATATGGATTGATACTTTGAGAATCTGAGAATGTGACGTCTCTTGTAAGGAAAGGAGAGTGAAGATGAACAAATAATAATGGTACGCCACCAGTAGAAATCAACTGTGAACTATAATGTTAGCTTAAAAAATTTATTGGGAGTTTGCCCTTCGTTTTCGAACTGGTCGATCGCATGAGCCAAAATGAAGCTGTCAATGTTTCTTAGGTTCAAAGTATGGAATACATAATATTGTTTTACCAATGATGAATATAAGATGAACGCTAAGATCATTACATGCACAAGATATCGTTACAATTAGCGTCCCTGCTACTCCTAATGCTAGTTACCCGTTACCCTTTACATTTGGTAAAACTATCATATATATATATGTAATTTGTAAGCTCTACTCTAACAATGCCCATTAAATTTTTTTGGCTTTAATTTTTCTATCTTCTGCTTCCAAAATTTTCCATCATGAAGCCAACGATGCACTTGCTTGTTTCAATATTTTTAAAACGATTATCACTGGGTCCAATATGGTTCTCTCAAATTGCCGAATGTCCGCGTCTTATTAACCAGCCCTTGTGGCAAGTGGCAATCAATAAACAGCAAGATTCCAATCCATCCCTCAATTTCATCCTGTCTCAAGATAGATCCACTTGACCAAACCAACAACACCTTTCATCTTCCCCAAAGTCACTAACCACGCATCCTTCATCCATTCACCTTTTATCCTTTATGTGATTACATTCTCTGAAGTCATTCTGTCTTCTACCTTCCTTGGAATATTACATCATACATGCATACAATCGTATTTGTTATCCTGTGGAGAATTTTCTTTATCAAAAGGTCTTCCTTCCCGTCAAAGAATAGAGTCGGCCAAGCTGCATTTAGAAAAAAAGTTCCTATCGGACCTTGTCTCTCTACAAGGGGAAAATGACAGATAGCAAGTATTATTGAAAGTCAACTGTCTGTACAATATTGAGAGGCAGACAAGAATTGTATCTTTCATCGTATCATCTTACCTCCATTGTCCGCAACACGCACTTGTGCCGTCTTGCCTTTAAGATTTTTTTTACACATTTATCCTTTCCCATTTCTCCGCAGTACTCTATTCTATAAAAAAAATATCCAATATCCATGATCATGTCTCTCGATCAAGCGGAACTTTGTCTAAACTCGTATACCTTGTACATCTTTGTCACGTATTGTCATGTGCCTTCCTTCAAAAATCCATTATACTATAAAGGAAACACTCTGTAATCTTAGCCAATATAAAGTGGGCATATTTCACTGTTTCTAATCTCCCTGGCAGATTTTTACCTCGAAGAAAGATTTTTAAAATTCTCTCTTGGCTCATATTGGTTCCAAATGGTGCCATCATCTGTCACTATTCCACCATTCAATAATGATTTATCTTCTATTTTGAATATCCAATAAGATTTCAGGAGTCCAACATACAAAATAGGTACTAAGTATAGATAAGCCTAACGCCACTTTAAATTTAAATTTAAAAATATAAAATTCCACGGTGTTTGAAGATTGTAGTTTATGAATTGTTAGTTGATAGCCAGCGTGCACAAACTTATCAGAAAGAATAAGCGTTCACAAATTTGTAGTTTTTAGACTTTGTCAATGGTCGGTTAAAGACGTCAAAGACAAGATAAACTTTTATGGGGTAGTGGACTACTAGGGCTGCGTTTTTCTCTGTAAGTGAAGGCTTAACTCAGATTCAGATGAATTGATGCACTTGCTTTACAGCCTTTCCATGTGTGTGAGTTTCCAATATAAATAAAATTTGTATTACCGTTACTCACCCGCCTATGTGGAAAAGTTATATTCTCCATTCCTCCACAATTTGTAGCTCACCGCATCGCCATCCTTTGAAGCTGCGTGAAGTGAGTGGAGCTGATTCTGAAAATATAATAATATCCGTCAAGAACATGGATTTTTATTTGACAAGTAACTCATTGCAAGTGAGTTAACTGCTTTCTATCCCTCTCCCTCCATTTGCTTGTGGCATGAGTGTGTATATTACGCGCATGATAAACATAAGTTTGCATTTGACAAGATTTTTCCCCTTTGAAGATTTGAATCACCCATGAAATAAAAAATATAGCTTGATTTACCGTAATAAATACGGGATAGCTTTGGCTCGCGCTCTCAGCCTTTCTGCTTAACTTGAAGAAAAGAAATCCTTGAGACGACCAAATAAATGAAACCCTTCTATTTTTCCTCCCTTGTGTCTTGAATGTCCATTTTCTGAAGAAGAAAAAAGTCCCAATACAGTGGATTACATGAGGCAGCTACTTTCAGCCACTCTGGTTGTATATTGGTCACCCCAGGACGATACTTCAAGTTCAATTTTGAGATGCACTTCCTATCCCTCCGTCTTTACTCTGGTGTGCTTTAGCTTCGATATATTTTTCCACTTTATCCAGAAATCCATTTAAGAAGCCACTGCAAAAAAAGACGACCACAAGCTGAAATCTCTTCTTAGACTCCTGGATACGGTCAAATAGCCACAAAAAGTAGTCAGAGTGGTCAACTCAAAATCACTCTTCGGTATAGCCAATATAATACTCGCAGTTGTACATGATATATATTGGAGGAATCTTATCCTGTTTCGGTTTCCTCCACATGGGATATGACCTCCTGTAGAGGAGACAGGAAGAATGATCGCGTCCCATCTAGAGCTGATGGTAGCACTCAATTTTAGACCGGGATTACTTTTATTTCAGACGTGGTCGCAAAAGACGGATGCGTTATTGAGAAAAACATTGAGAGTACAGATAAAAATCATCCGATGGATATACTACAGCTCAATAACTATCCTCGCGAAAGAGGCTATTTGGCTTAAATTTTTAACTAATAATTTCCCCTCCGTTAAACTTCAAACAATTGAATGAAACTTGAACATAGAATAATGCTCTTCATATAAATTACTTATTGAGTACTAACTGGCGAGATAATTATTAAAATATCAAGTTGTATTTGTGATAATTACATAAGTATATAGATGTGATGCGTTATATTTACACCCCCACAGATAAAAAGTTACGAACGTAGTAAATTTATTCTTATCATCTTTTGAGTGGAAACATTTCAAAAATTTAGCTTCCAGTGAATAATGCATTTAGCTGGGAAGGGTTTATGCGTGTGATCTGATCAAGCAAGACCATGCGAAGAAACAAAAGCATGTGTTATTGATAAGAGATACACACGTCCTACTAAAATAACACACGGGTACATTTAGAACGCAGGCTATAATAGAGGCAGTTCATTTAACACGTGTTCCATTGTCAACGTGCTACTCCTCCAGAAGGGAATCCATTATTATAGTTCGATATACCACAGTTAACCATAAGCAACCATTTTCTCGTCCCCTCGTAGACCACAACTCTCATTCCACGCCAGCCATCACGTTTTCATAGGTAGACAGGGACATTTGTAGATACGAAGGTAATAAATTAGGTATGTGCTCTTAAGAGCAGTAGTGGCAGTTAAGTTGTTTAGCTCCGTGAACATGCATACAAGGAGGAATTATACGAACATGGGTATTTTATGTTTA
This sequence comes from Sinodicranocentrus sp. ZH6, assembly GCA_027743935.1. NCBI lineage: Eukaryota > Metazoa > Arthropoda > Collembola > Entomobryomorpha > Entomobryidae > Sinodicranocentrus > Sinodicranocentrus sp. ZH6. The sequence continues at coordinate 14,322 of JAHZNA010000732.1, read as the reverse complement.
GCTCGCTTAGTGAGAGTGCTTTACTTACTCATGTTGCTAGTAGTGCGTGTGGTCATTGTTAAATTGACTTGGGAAACTTTTCCTTTCCTTGTTTTCCACAAAAACTACACCTAAAAGTCTCATTACGTCATCGTATATTGCAATCTATGCAAGTCAGATGGGTCTCTGGCTTGTTTGTTCTCTCAAGGCAATTGCGACTCGCGAGACTCTTCTCGTCCCTAAGTTCAAGTTCAACCCTCACATTGCTTCCGTCGAACAAACTAGACTGTCTCTTGCGTACGGAAGAGAGTTTGGTGCAAATGCTTGTACAAAAATAATGTTTCCAGCTTGGTGACCCCAACGTGGAGAATAGTAGACCTAGAGAGAATCCTGTTAAGACATATTTTACGTCGATGACGGTGGTCTCCCTCTTATTACCCGTGTCTCTTTCCAATAACTGGGAATTTCGGTAGACCATCATCATGATCATTGTGATGATGTTTGTAAATGAAATTCCTCTGCGGCTAGTCTACCACGGCTGGGCTGCACCCCACAACTCCTTCTCATATTAATTCATTGCACAACAAATTTCCCAAATTGCTTGCAGCCTTCAAAAAATATTTTTTTCCTTCTTATTGTCTACTCCCTCGTGGATGCAATGGGTGTATTTGTATATTTTCGTCCGGATGTTTTTCGAGTGTGGACATGCGGAAATTAGAAGGATATATTTCTAAAGTCCGAAAGTTACGCTAGCGGTGGAGGGTGGAAGGAGAAGGGGAGAAATAACCTCCTTGTGTAAGCTTCTCCTTTTAAATGTAACAAATGTAATGGAGAGACTCCCACCAGGAATACATTTAGTTCACGTTTCACGCAAAGCCGGAACTTTGGATAATAATCACAAAAAGGGTAACTTTCCCCCTGCCTGTGGACCAAGCACCTTTTGTATCCTTGCGAAGAATTCTTTGGAGAAACAGAGAAAACCAGACTTTGGGAATAGCTGCGCTCCTTGGAAAATTCTCTGGCTTTATAAAAACGAATGTTGATAAAATACACTCTTTTGTTCAGAGGCTTATATGTTGTAAAAAGCGATGAACTGAAGCGGTCGTGGAGGAGATTGCAAGTTATGTAGTGAGTTACCCCCATGCATCCGTATTCCACTCGGAAACTGATCCCCTACGTAGGGTGCGTAAATGAATGATGGACAGTTATTTGTTCTTAAATAACTATTTATGCGTGTAATGGGTCATTTACTTTCCAGAGTGGTTCTCCTCTGTCCCTTCTTTTGTCTTGGAGGGGTGCATTGTCTGGCGCAGTTTCACAACTACCTGAACTGGAAAATAGAAATGTAACGCAGCTGCGCTTTTTCGAACGACTGGGAAAAAAGTGCGTAGGAAGCAATGAAGTGATGTAATCTTTATACAGTTGGTCTTTCTTGTCTTTGTGCAGTGGTAGAAAACGTGGGCAATAGTACCAGTGGATGATGAAGGGAATACTACGCAGTTTTTGAGAAATGAACTTGCATATTTTATTTTGTTTTTAAATTAAACTATTGAAATTACTAGTCTTCACCCTCGCACTTGTGACATATTTGGAAATGAGTTAATGAGCAAAAAAGCACATTAGGGTGGAAATCTTTCTACAACGAAGGGAGAAATTCAAGGATATTCAAACAGGATGATATTATTCTAAAAGTGTCACTCTCGTGCTTCGTGTGACAGAAAAGATTAGAAAATTTGAAAAATGAACTGTAAATCAAGTGGTAGAGAAAGCCACATTCAACATTGAAGTGGAGAATACAAAGTTAGTAAAAGCTGTGTTTGAGCAACTAGCTAGAATAATAGATTGCTATTCCACCCTTTTGTAGGAACTTCATAAGATCATCCCTTCCCTACATTGTAATTAATGGAGATTACGTCGGCTGATTATGGAACCAAGGGCTTAATGAAATCAATTAGTATGAAATAATGTGAAATGCACAACGAAATTTTAAACATTCAATGATGAACGTTTTTTATAGCACAAGATACTATGCAGTTGGGATAACTGGATTGGTAATCTTCAAAAGACACGAAAATGAGAAGAAATCCGGGATCCTAAAACATTCGCTTCTACACAGCGCAGCAAGTTTTAGGAAATTGTACGTAACATGCATCTAAAATTTTGGATAAATATTTTGACAAGTTTGTTTTTACACCTAATGTCTCAGTTTTCCTTCAAACTAAACAATTTTTTAAAAATCAATACTCCAGTAAACCATCCTCTCAATAATTCTTCATGGATAACACGTGTAACCTACAAAAAATGCATATCTAATACCTTTTTTCTAATATCCGGAAGGAAGCAGAGCAGATTGTTTCTGTCTTGGGTGTGAGTAGTAAATATTTAAGGAGGGAAAATAATTTAACGCAAGGGAGTTAAGATAATTTGACTGATTTTAAGATGAATGATGTAACCTTTCTGATAAATTAAACAAAAATCTATAAAAAATTGCACTATAAGTTTGAATAAAGGTAAGGTATGATTAGTAATTAGATGAAAACTATAATTTAAAACTTTTACAAGTTTCTCGTTTCCCATTAACTTGACCATTGGAGAACTTTGCTAAATTTGACCTTCTTATTTGCTTCGAATCCCCAGTAATGGAGTTGGCATGTTTATAAAATTTATCAAGGATATCGTAAAAAGTTCTCAGACACCCTAGGGGATGCAATTTGCTGGAATGTTTACAAAAACCAAGTCTAACAAATGGGTTCCGGACCGCGTTCCGGTTGCATGATCTCCGGTAGGTCAATTAGTCGGGTCCGAAATTTCGTTGAGAAATTACTCGGCGAGACAATTTTATCGGCGTTTTTTTCTCGGTGTTTGTTTAATTTGGTGCGGACATCTTATGGAGAGAAAAAGTCGTATAATAATTTAGTAGGTATGCATTGAAAAAAAATTGTAAATATTGGGCTCACCAGACAAATACTGAGTATGTGCCCCGTAAAGTACTAGTATTACCAAAATAGCATTTGAATAAAATGGTAATTTGTCAAAAATGTAGAGATAGAGTTCCATGTTTCTTTCATACTGAGAGATGGATTCAGAGAAAACTCAGTCACCAAAACGGCCCAGGCTTCTTAGATTCGATTCGACGATGATGAAGTATTGACACCGATTGTATAGGGTGAAACGTCTATTGTTGCTTTTGCATCTCCAAAACGTACTGCCCAAATCCGAAAGCCCAGAAAACGAGCAGTTGATAATTTTATTCCCCGAAAAAGTGCAAGAAACAGGACCAAAGTCGAATAAAATGTTGTTATAAATATTCATAAAAATTTATCATGGCCGATTTATTTGGCACCGACAAAAAAACACCAAAAAAATTGTCTCACCGACTAATTTCTCACCGAAATTTCTGACCCGACTAATTGACCTACCGGAAATCATTGCAACCGGAACACGGTCACCAACCCCTAACAAATGCACGTTTTCAGTCGAAAATCCATTATCTCCATCAATCCTGTTTGTTTCAATCAAGGGGTTTTCAACACTCTGAAATGTACCAAGATATATTGACCTGGAGGAAGAAAACTTTTAAATAAAATAATACACTCTTGTAAATAAAAAAAGTGGGATCTCAAAGTCAGTTTTAACCTTACACATACATTTTTTACGGTGGTAAAAGGTTGACGGAAACTTTTTAAGTTTGTAATGTACAAAGACTGTAGTTTACGTTCACATAATGCACTTCAAATTTTTACGACATTAGAAAAGTGCCCTTTAGTCAGCTAGAAAGTTTCATTTTGTTTACGTAAATGAAATACAGTTTCTCATCATATTTCTGGGAATTTATAGTAATAAGTTGTTCCTCTTGCACTACTAATCATGACTGTAAGACAAATGCATACACTATGATATTTTCCCCAATCGAAAGCATATTATTCTAGTGCTAAACTCCATTCAGCTTTTTATAATCTACTTTTAATCGATTATACAACATGATTTGAAGTTTTTGAGGCTAAATCGTTAACGATGAATTCGCTAGAATTTCAAGTGCACAATTCAAAGCAAACACCTTCTCCTGTAAGTGCGTTTAGAATGGATAAATCCAATTTAAAATGACGATACTCCCACATATTTTCAGGAAACTTCTATTTATGGCTAAAAATAGTTAAAATGGATAGGAAAGAATTTAACCTTTTATTGAGACGTAGGAGTAAGAAGAGTCATGTCATGAGCTCAAGTCCATCAAGGCAAAAGGCTGGATGAAGATAGTCTCAAGGCTCAAGAGGTTTCTTTCCCATTAAAGTAAATGATATTACATTTTTACCTCTCTACCCGTTCCCTAACTCCCAACTTATCCTACTCGATAAAGATTGTATATGCTGTTGCTTCTCGACTTTCCTTTCGACTATTGTGTATTGTGAGCTGAATACGAGACTGGGAATTCATGCATGGGAAAGAGTTATGAATTCATGCGAGTTTTACAGCTGGTGGGAGAGGTCCCAAGCTAAATCCTTAAAAAAGTATCTGCACGTTGCATCTGGGAAATGTACGAGTACTACATCAAACCAAACACTTTAACACCATCATCATCCTCCCAACTCTTCGCATACCTTCTTATTCCTATTGTAACCCACTTTTTAGACGAGCATGAAAAAGTAAAGTATTTTTCCCAAAAGAAAACCTCATTCATATCCCAAAATGAGGGGAACTTGTTCCAAAGAATAAAAAGTAAAACTCATGTATTGCGGTGTGGCAGCATTAAACAGTCATCCAACTTTCCTACTTTTCCTGCCCACTTTCTCCTTCCAAACTTCTACTTTTATTATGCACTCCAACACAATTGTACATACAAGGAAATGTGCTGTAGTCCTCGTAAAGTTGGTTTTCCACTTATTTATCTCTGCTAAAAGAAAATTGATTTGAGTAATAGAGTTACCAACTGTTGGATGAGTGCTCCTAATAACGTGAACACTTTTGTGATGTAGTTGGAATGAAAATGCATTAGAGCTGTTGGAGTAAAGACGTCTAGGAACATTTTCTTTGATGGAAAATTAGCTAATTCATGGGAACACCATTTATGAGCTAAAAACAAAGTTTTAATGTGAAGAGGTGTAATGTAATAATAATATGTGGACCATTGAGTTTAAGCTGTTTACATTTATTTACACAACTGTAATTGAATACACACGGACATTTAGAGTGATTTAATTAAATGTACAGGTAGATATAATATTTATCTCGGTCAAGACATAACATTCATTCTTGAACATGCATGTATGTGTATGTTTATAGAGGAAGATAAGAAAAGAATCAAACTAGCAAGTAGGATTTGAAGTAAAATTGAGAAAGCAGAGAATATTTTACCTATTATTTAATATACATATATGTATGTATGCATACACAACCTATCTAGCACTTTGGTTTTATTGAACACTAGGGGTATTTCTTTATTCTATTCATTTAAAGAAATATCATGACCATTCATAATGAAACGAAAGTTTAATGATACACCAATGGTCAGTGCGGGTAGCTATTCTAAATAGGTATCAACAACATTGTTTTTTAAATTCGGAGGAATAATTTCTCTATCTTAATAGTACCTCAACTTTCGTTCGAACAAGAAGCATTCAGGTCATATCCAAGCAAAGAAAATATTGTAATACAATAAAATTACTATACATAACAATATTTCATTTACATTATTTTAGCAGTTAGGAATGCAGCACCAGAACATGTAATATGACGATAATGGTCACAATATCAACTAAGATTCTCTCGTTCTCACTTCCGATTCAAACCAATTTTTAGCAAAGTACTTTCACATATATTCTTTCCCATAATATCTTCATCTTGTATTCAACACATTATGATATTTCTATTATACATTGCACAGGATATTTGGACATGATTGTTCTTGTATTCAAAACTTTTTTTTGTAAAGTAAATATATTCATTTTGAAATTTCTCTCCGTAGTAAATATATTACATGTTAAAATTGATTATGATGAACGTCCAGAGTTGGATGTTTTCATTCGAGAATCTGCTAAACTGAAGGTGGTTGCTGCTGTTCTTGTTGTGCAAGAGCTGCTGCACATGACTTACTTACTATCACTGCAACTTTCTCTAGTTTTGTCACAGTTGTTACCAGTTCGGCGTGCTCTTCTAAGAGTTGTGCGAACTCGGTTCGTCGTCGCTCAGCTTCTGCCTGTGGAATCCCAACGGAAGAGAATAAAAACATGTCAATTTGAGGAAACCGATAAATATGAAACATTTAAACAGAAAAACTTTCCACAAATGTGTATTACAAAGGACTACACTCCTTTTAGTAGTCGGTTACTTTCTTTTCTCACTTTCACAAACATTGAAATACGTTTTATGGGACATTCCTACACAAAAAGTTGGACGAATGTTATTGACATTGACAAAGACTTTACCAACATTTACAAATTATGTACATTTGACAAATTATAATATACACAAAGAGGTTGTCATTTTCAGGAAATCCTTCTGTACAAAATTGACAATGGAATGCTGGATATTATGGATTGTGAGGAGATTTGAGATACAATGAGTGTTAAATGGTATTGTAACTGCGAAAAAAACTACTTATACGATCAGTATACTATAAGTAAGACACTAATTAGCTCTTATTATGTTTCAATGTTAAAGTGACAGTGTAATCTGCACAAGTGTATATATTTACAGTGTTATATACAAATACAAAAATCAATGAGCTAACTAAACTACTACACGTTAACATTACATCAACCATGTTGTTATTAAAGTATACCTTAAAAAATAAAACCGTCGTTAAAAAATAAAGCATAAGTTTGCAAAAAATAATTTACACAAATAGAGAAATACGTTGTACTGTACGTACACTAAAATCGAGCGTTGTATTGTGCGCTTTGCGTATATTTACACAGTGGAGAAACTAAATGAGTGGCGGGTGAAAGTAATAAAATTGCTGGAATGGATTAAACCAGTAATGCAGTTGCTCGTCTCAAAAAATAAATAAGTCGTAAATTAAAGCGTAGCGTATTTAAAGTAGCCGCCATTAGCACCCCAATTTTCTATATCTACAATTTTCAAGTTGGTTGGAGCAGCAGGAGCAAAATCTCAACATAAAAGTGTTCAAAAATCACCGTCAAAATTAAGCACCGTGTCGGCAGGAAGACTGTAGTAGCAGTTTTATGCTTTTTGCATCAACAGCAGTAGTAGTAATGATCAATGGCTCTACTGCTAAAAAGACAGAAAAATACAAAAAGCAAAAAATTGTTTTATTTTTCGCAAAAATATGTCCATATTTTGTTGAAAAATTAGCCTAACTACTTCAGTGTAGCTATTGTTTTGGGGATGGGGACGACGTTTGGGTTGGGTATTTGGATGGAAATTGTAAATCTCAAGGGAAACAATAATTTTTATTCTGTCATGTTTTTTTCGACATACGGACAAAACAACACTGGTGGACACGAAAAGAAGACCCAACATAGAGATTTATAACTTAAATTTTGGAAAGAACATTTCCAATAAACATAAAAATGTGTGCCTGTGTAGAGATTCCACGTTTCCATATTATTATGTAAAATTTGATCAGTAAAATGTAAAATGGTGGTATTTAAAAAAAGAAGAGAACTCAAATAGGCAGTATTTTCAAAAAAATATAGCACGTTTAAAAAATATGTCTAGTCGAGTGCCATTTTAAAGCTGTGTTGTTGACAGTTGTAATTTTGTAATGTTACAAAATATGTGTTTAAGTGTGCAAAAATAATGTTGACTGAAGTAGATCGTTTTGATTGTTTGGAAAATTTGAAATGTAAAGTGATTTGAAGAAAAATCAAATTCTTTTTTCGTATGCTTTTAAGCACCTGAATCTGCTCCAAAGTCACAGGTTCCTCGTGAACCCCGGAGGCTTCCTCCTCGGGAGGTGGAAGTGGACCATCAATGTCTGCTACCACAATGCTATGTTTACACAACAATTAATTTGCTAATATCATCACATTTCAGCAATTACATAGTTGATGCTAGAATTGGGTTACTGTTTAACATTTTACTCGTATTATTTAACTGAACCGTTTCCAGTTGCTTGCTATGCTTGTTTTACATGCTCGACTTGCACTTCGTATATTATGCAGATCGAGATTGTTTGGTTTAGTGAGGTAAATAAAACACTATGTCTTAAATAACATTTAATATAATCATTCAAAAGCTGCAAATGATGAAAAACTGGAAAATCTACATAAAACATGAATTCATATCCGTCCGTACTATTAAATCCCAGAATTGGGCAGGAGATTCAAATGATGATATTGCATACTAATGAAATATTACATTTTCAGTCAATCAGTAATTAAATTTTGAACGGATATTTGACACAAAAGAATAAAACGTGAAATGTAATTATCGGAACGAAGTCGAATTATCACTTTTATTGATCTCCTTACCTAACTTGGACAGGTGGCGAGGCATCCTGGTCGTTGGCAGGTGCTTGCGCTGCGTCGTCTGCTGAAACCGCTGCTACTGGTGGCGTTTCCGCCTCAACAGCAGCGATTACAGCTTCAACGGCAGCAGCTGGTTCTGGTTCAGCAGACCCCTTCGTCTCTTGCGGGGATTCTACCGGTACCTCAGTTGTCGCAGGCTGGGCCGCCTCTGTCCATTCCCATATATTACATATTTCAAAATTATTACTTTTCTACTCTATTTTTCTTTATTTTCAAGCCTAAATAGCATTTCCAAATCCCATTTATCTCCCTAATTCTCCTAATTTGCTACTGCAAGAACTTGGTAATTAAAAGCAGAGTTAATTTCACATCCCATTCAAAGCTTAACTTACTTCCCTCAGCACACAGCTGCCAAGACATGCTTAATTTATAGATGGAAAATTCACAAGAAAATAATTTTACTAGGCAGTAGAAGAAAAACGCAATTCTAATTAATTAACTGTTATTAATTACCAGTGCAAAGGAAAGCGTTAAAATCTAGGGATTATACTGCATTCCATTGCTTTTGTTCCATTCTACATCCTACCGTAGAAAAATCGTCAGCCGAACAGCCCAGCAAAAAAGGAATAAAGAAAGTTAACTGAATGGTGTGTTTCTACAAAGAAGAGGAATATAAGAGAGGAAGGAAAGAAAATAAAGTGTTTGTGAAGGGGGAACAGGAGAAAAGAGTAAAAGTGATAGGAGAGATGAACATGGTGAAAAGTGAGACTCACTGTTGTTGTCTGAAATGAGAAAAACAGAGTAAAGTCCCATTACTACATCTTCTCTGAAGCTGTTCTTGTTGGTTCTGCTTTTGGTAGAAAAGAAAGAGTTGAACATATACACGTACATATACTACAGCTTACACTTTCATTGAAAATGAGTGACAGAGAAAGCTTCCATAATCAATCCTTGGAAAATTATTATTATTCTTGACTGCAGATAGAAAAAGAATGAGTAGCTCTATATAGAATAATAGTAATATTGTGAGTGAGTAGCGCAGATAAAAAAAATAAATTTCGCAGAGATGCTGCTTTTTTTTCTTATTCCTTGCTCCACATACAGAGAAACGCTGTTGCACTTATAAACAAGAAAAATCGTTATTGTGAAACATACATAGAAAGTAAAGGCAGTATAGAAGGCGAGAATAGAAGTGCTTTGAGAGCATTTTTTCGATCCGAGAGAGTGAAAGATATTAATCATAATCATATAAAATTACAACGTAGCAAACGCAATGTATTTCCTTTTGAGCTTTTGCTCCTATATCAAAGCTTTGATAATTTAGTTTTTCCCTATTTGCTTTGCACGAGCTTATTTACGAGAGATGCGAAGAGCGAGAGAGAAAAAGAAAAATATTGAATGATGACGATGATGGAAAGAAATGAAAGGGTGTATGTTTTTGGTGTTATATGGAAAACTCAACCTGGGTCGTCGGCCTCGATTTCTAAATCGTTTTCCTCTACGTCACACACTTCATCCAGGGTAATCTCTTCGTCTAATTGAATATCTTCTACCTCACCCTTATTTGATGCCTCGTCGCCGGAAGCTGCTTCAGATTTCGACTGGGTGGCTGCTGCTTCTGATGCGGGTTCGGAAGCAGCTTCTACGGCTGCTGCTGGGGAAGCTGGAGACTCTTCAGCTTTTTGAACGATTTACAAAATTTTAAAGATTGTAACATAATCAATCATGTGTGCTATAAATATGAAGACCGTGTTTTGTCTTGTAATGAATACGTTAATCGATTATGACGAATGATGGCAGATTACCTGGTGGGGCAGCTTGTTCAGGCGCTAAAGCTGGTTCTTCAGCTGGTTGCGGTGTAGGTTCCTTAGCAGGTGCTGCTGGTGGAGGAGTGGGCTCTTTTGGAGGCGGTGGAGTTGGTTCCTTAGGTGGAGGTGGTGTAGGCTCCTTTGGTGGAGGTGGTGTAGGTTCCTTAGGTGGTGGTGGTGTAGGCTCTTTTGGAGGTGGCGGAGTTGGTTCCTTTGGTGGAGGTGGTGTGGGCTCCTTTGGTGGAGGCGGAGTAGGTTCTTTTGGAGGTGGCGGAGTTGGCTCCTTAGCAGGTGCTGGAGGTTGCTCTACCTTTTTACTAGGAACAATCACCGTCTTTCTAGCCTCTACTGGTGGTGTAATTGGAGCAGGTTCAGGTTCTTTTGGAATTTTTACAGTGACTTTCTCCTCCGGGAGTGTCTCCACTTTGGGCAAGTCTTCCCTGACAATTTCCGTGACCGACTTTCTTGGTCCAGGTAAAGTTACATTAACTGGCCGAACTGGAGGCGGAGTAGCTGGCTTGGATTCCAACTTTAACGACTGTTTTCTAGGAGGCGCGACAACAGTTTCATTTGCAACTGGGGCTGCAGGCTTGGCTCGAGGTGTTGGAGGCTTTTCATTAGCTAGTGCCCGCTCAACCCATTTGGATTCCTGTAAATTGTTAATGCAGGCAATTCCAAGTGTCTCATTACTTTTAGAATGACAAATGGATCTAGTGCCATCCTCCTTCCCAGCACAGATAAAAATGCATAAGCAAACACAAGCAAATCGTATTTTGTAACGAGGAATCACGAAAAGGGACCTTTATGCAGAGGGTGAGGGAGATTTCTTTAAAAAATATCTTGCCTATGTCTATACATTGCAAATGTACACTTTCGTGTTGATAGCATGCCATGAATTCCTCTAGCTTTATCGTGTAAATCTCACCTTAGGCTCTCGTCTTGGTACATTTTGCTCTCCCAAAATGGTCTTTCTACTGTAATGAATGGGTTGGTAGATGGCTGCAATGAAAAATTTTACGCGAATTATATTTCCACACAGTCCCTCTCTTCACTCTTATATTTCAACTTTCATCTCCACCAGCCACCATCTCCCTTGCTCCACCATTGTATCACATTACGCGTGTTATTGCAGGTTGGCAAGTGGGAGAAAGTGAGAATGTGAAAAACGTGGACGCGATGCAAATTCATGTGAGCGTTAAGGTGCTCATGGTGAAATAATTTCATACTTTTAATGAATATGGGTCATCGCATCGCATCCTATCCCGTAATCATCATTATCATTGTACTTACGTCGTCTACCCACATTCCTCGCAAAGCTGGCAGCATCCCTCAATTTGGAATAGAAAGAGCGGAAGACGACTTCATCCCGTATTTTATCGTCATAATCTGGGTAGAACCTCCTTCGCTTCGGAATTGGTCTCCCACCGGCAAACGACAAGCATGCCAAATTTCCTCGACCTTGAGTGGGCGATCATAGAAGAGTGGGATGGAAAAATGTAGCAAATTTACACGCATATAATATATACGCTCATGGTTGATAATACGGAGACTTACAACGAGCAACTTTTTCTTAAACACCAACCTACTTTACTAATTTTCTTAAAATCATTGCAATGTAATTTTCAACGAGATTGTTCTACTCGTTCTCCATTATATACTGGTTCTACAGCCATCCACACGGTTTCCCTTTCCATTAAAAGAAAATTGGAATCAAGTGATTATTCTTTTCACCATCACCTATTAAAAGCTTCTCGCGTTGATAGCAAAACAGAATGCATCTAGCCCTATCAATTTTTCACATCTTCATGAATTTTTTAGCCAGGACTGGTAGTAGCAAATATCTAGTAAACCCTGCTTGCATTCATTCAAATACACATCCATGTATTCTCCTCGTTGGCTCGTTACTTTGTCCTCTCTTTTTCATTCTCCTCCCAAGAGTATTCATTGACATTTCACAGGTTGTCGTCGTGCAGGATTGTAAAATTAAGCCGTGTACAATCTCAACTGACACACGATCAGAAAGCAGACAGTGTGCACTTGCAGTTTTGTCTTTTGATAATGATCGGATTATTTGTAAAAAATGAAACGAGTCCTAAGTGTTAGCGTAACGGATGAACAAGAATGAAATTAGGTAATTGGGTTGGAGTCTTGGGCTTAATACAAATGACACTGTTAAATAAACGTACAAAAAAGTTTTTTTAAAATCTACTACAGCTCTCATCCATAAAGAGATGCACATCGGACCAGAATACACAAAACAGTACTTTACAGAATAGACATGCAGACTGTAAACCAACTTTAATGTCTACTATTCTACATGTCTAAAAAAAGTTCCCCTTTCTTTTTTGCATGCATCCAATTACATTACAGCATTATTGTACTCTTCGTCTATCTTTGTTTCCGGACGTGTGGTTTTTTCAGCTGAGAAGGAGATCACAGTTAAGCTTTTCTCTGTTTTAAATAGGGAGTGTATCAATAAGGGAAGTAAATATAAGCTGGTATTTTCAGACCCAGTTTCTGTCTCTGCAGTACAGAGTATGTTATTATACTTTAAATCTAGAAATTGGCGAACGTTTCTAGTTTCCATGTTCATATGCGTGTATACATAAGCATATAGCTACATACCTATGTAATAGTTCTGAGGAAGCGTGGGATCCACATAAACTGGCATTGGCATTCGGTAAAGAAGTGCTTTGTTTAGAGGGCTGTAGCCAACATCTGGGTTCCTTCCACGCACGTACAGTCTTCGAACATCAGCTATTTCCTTCACTTCACTTGCACTCCTAGAGTGAGAGGATGAAAAAATGTATTCCACTCCATACCCATATAATCATGGAAGAAGGGCAAACACAAAAGTGCAATGTGAATAAAAAGATTCTCCCTTTTTTCTCAATTTCCCAGCTTTTCTCTCATTCATTCATTTCTTGGTTCAGTGTAAATGTTGTTCGTGGGGGATTGAGAGAAGGAAAGAGTAACAACAGTTTTCGTTTTTATTTTTATTATTTGGCACAAATAATAAGAAAAGGGAGGAAAATATTTTGCCGGAAAAAGGCCAACCTCGTAAGTACTTTACGTGTAGATGGGGATACATAGAGATTTGGAATTTCTTTGGATTTTCCCCACTGATGATTTTCCTTTGCGGAAAATTGGGAAAATGGACATGATGTATTTGAAGTACCTGAGTGGGATGTTATGAAGACTGAAGAGTGGTCTGGAAATGGGAACCATTGCTGATGATGTGACATCCCATGGCGAGCCATAACTCGGAGAAGGGCTAAGCTCTCGCCGAAGAAGCCGCGTCTCTTTTCCATAGCTCTGTTGGGGAATAACAAGACTGAAAAACTGCTTTTCTCTAAATGGATTTTTTCTCGGAAAAATTTGATTTCATAAAAATGTTCAGCTGAGATCTTTGCATTTTCCCACTCTTACATTTGTATTGGTGACATCTTCAATGTACATCACTTTGCTCTGTGGCACAGGTGGTGGTGTCGGTCTATAGCTGACGAGAATGATCCTGTTGTTGCCAAAGCTGCCAGAAATTCCAGACTCCAGCAAGTCATAGTAATTGCTAGTATTCCGATAGCGATGGGGTGGAGGCGAAACAGGGACCATCCGTTTATGAGCAACTCTTGGAATTGCAAGTGGGTTGATGATGTGACCCTAAACAGTTCTCCCGGAAAATCTCTTTCAGTTTGTTGGTTCACTCATTGGAACGTAACATTATGCAAACTTCCCTTTTATACATACATCCATAATCTAGCTTTTGTCAATCAAAACTACATACATTCAGCCATGGGAAAGCGGAAAGTTATCAAAAATCAAAAATTCCAACAAAAAAGGATGAGTGTCTTGTATCTGCATATACTTATGAATGTATGTGAAAAATATGTTACACAAAAAAAACATTTTTAAAAAACTGGGACACGTTGCACAACAAAAATATTGTATACATATGTTGATACAATGCATTTGTTGCGGGACGATGTACAAACATCCATACTCATTGCAAAAATGCGTATGGTTGAAACATAAATTCTCGGGAAATGACAGTTTTGGAACAGATTTGAATCGAAAAGGAGACTGGGGCACAGGTGTGGGGGAACGAG
>JAHZNA010000731.1:0-15932 GCA_027743935.1 Sinodicranocentrus sp. ZH6 | reverse complement strand
AAAAACACCAAAATGTATATAGGATAAATGGAAAGAATTTGAAAAAACATTACCATTTCTCGCAACGTCAATTTTTATACTGTTTTAAGTGTGTTTATAAAAGATTTTGGGAATGAACTATGAATTCGAAAGTCAAAAAGTCTACACCAGGAATTGCTTTGAAAAAATTATTTGTTCTTTCCAAAGCGTGCTATATAATATAGTTGTTGCATTGACTTCGAACCTGAAAAATCGTTTTAGAATCCAAACATCTAAATTTACATACCCGCATCCCCAGAATAGTCGGTTACATAAATTCTATGCAAGTCCGTTGAATTCGCAATCCGGAAGTATTCATATTGTGCTACTCGAATATCGTCATCCCAATCAGTCATTTCAATTCGAAGTTGAAAGTCCCCACCCTTCGTCAGTTCCGAGATGACATTTAATCCTGGTAAGATGTTTGTCGGAACATGTGGTAAATATTTTTGAAAGTAATGCAAAGAATGAGTCTTGTATACTATCAAAATATTATGAAAAGCTTTTGTGGCTTTACAACGCGTACCTATCCAGTGACTGTCGTGCAGCTCTCCGAACCCGACTGAGTACTCTTGCCAAGAGTTTTGGAAATCTTGTTGAATCAGAAGTTGTTCTTTCCGTCTCTGTATTACCGTCCAACCTCCTCCAGCGCTTGTTAAGTCACAGTATATCTTATATACATAAAATTATATGGTTATTAATCGCACGTCAGATTTTCTTTTCAATTCGAACTCTTATCAGCTTATCAGCCTTTACCTCCGTTCCATTATGAGGGGCTTCGAATGGATATATGCGGTACACTCCGTTTGAACTGTGGCCTGCGAAATGAACATCTTCACAGCTTCTGGGGCGACCTGCGAAAATATTATTTAGTTTTTAATTAGATATATGAGTATTTATGAAATATCACAAATATAATTTCGACTTGATTTAAAAAACGGTGCGACATCCTAATTAGCAAGTTGTAAATAGCAAAATATCTTTGGCTGAATGCTTAATTTTTACAGAGACAAGTTGTATACTTTGTCATTAGTACACGTGTGTTTTCTACTTCCGCACGAATCTCTCATCATGTTTCTTTTGAAGTTGTTTGTGAGATGTTTCAAAGACAGCTTGAGCATAAATGTTCATTCATATTTGCAACACCAGGATCCAACATATGGGTGGCATAATATGAGCATTGCACACAACTCACTGACAAGAAACTACACGAGAAAGTAAAACAAAAATACTGTATAAAAATACCAGATATTCGACTCTCAGAAGATGATAGGCACGATGACACAGGGGATCGTTGCAG
Source organism: Sinodicranocentrus sp. ZH6 (assembly GCA_027743935.1). Taxonomy (NCBI): domain Eukaryota; kingdom Metazoa; phylum Arthropoda; class Collembola; order Entomobryomorpha; family Entomobryidae; genus Sinodicranocentrus; species Sinodicranocentrus sp. ZH6. The sequence continues at coordinate 14,614 of JAHZNA010000731.1, read as the reverse complement.
TTTAGATTTTCCAGTGTTGCTGCTATCCATTGACATGTCCTGTATATCATGCTGAGCTTTCAGTTTCCTCCCATCATTTTTTCCTGCTGCTGCAGCCACTGCTGCCGTTGCAGGAGTATTTGTAAGAGTCAAGCCTCTTTCTGAGGCAACAGCCGGAAGGGATGTTGATTCAGGCAAAAGAGTCCCATCAGCTTGCATCATGGAATTCCCTACACTACCATTTCCTAATGGGACAAGAGCAGCCTCATCTCCGTCCATTCTTATTGCTGATGCTAAAGGAAGAAGTTGATACTGTCGCAATGCGTAAGTCGTCCTGTTCCCAGTTTCCTCTATGGCCATCAACAACGACTCTTCAACTTTCTTCAGGGAATGAAAAACATTTTTTTTCCTTTCAGTTTTTTCCCGTTTTGTATTCACCATACATATCTTGGCATCATTCATTTCTCTTGTGAGAGAGTCAGCTAAAGACACTCAGATAGGCAGTAAAGGAGAGAGAGAGAAAAGTTAATATTAGGAAGGAAAAAACTTCTCATGTCTAGTTTTTATTCTAGTAGCCCATCCAAGAATCAATGAGACAAGATAGATTTTTTTTTCTTCATATTTTTAATTACATTTTCAGCCTGTCAACTTTGAGTGTGCATTCATTAATCACAGCATTAACTAACGCAAGCATTTCCGTCATAGCATAGCATTTGCTGCTATAAGCAATCGATACAAGAAAATCAAGTTTTATTGGCATGAATTCCAGTTGGAAAATGTTATCTATCTTGCTATGAGAATGTTGCTAATAATGTCTTTAGAGGTTAAATCACGGCCAAGAGCAAGGGTTTTATACATTGCAATAGTATATCACATTATCAAACTACAACATTTTGCTTGTAACTTGCATATATAGGCAGCAGATTGGGTTGCAAAAACTATTGCCAAGTTTTTTCTTCCTTTTGTGACTCTTTTTGTTTGAACATTTGAAGCATCAACTTCCCCTCTATAGCGTGGTATTTATATTGAAATCTACTTGATAGGTCAGATAGGACGTAAAAATGTAGTAAAAAGTATCCCCTTTCTTCATTCTGTTTCTATTTGGAATTGCGGCTTGGCAAGCAAAGTTAGCTGTTAGCTCAGCTCAAGTGACAGATGAGGCAATGTGGTTGCTTGCCAGAGTTGTGGGGATATTCGAGTAGCACAACTCCGGTTGGATAAATTTTCCAGGAAAGATAAACTCCAGCAGATGATATGGTTCTCAGAGATGGAATAGGGTATAGCTCACAAACTTAGTGTGGGTAGTGTTGATGAAAGACTTTTCAAAAGAGAAGAGATAGCAGATGAGAAATGGCAGATTTATTTTGAATGCTTTAAAAAAATGTTGAAAGGAGATTGGCATTCAAGCCAAGAAAGTGATTTAGGTTATTTCGATATGCAAGAACTGAACACAATGATTTATACCGGAAAAGAAAGCAGAAGCTTACATGTCTATATTTTGCATGACAATGGTGTTTAAAGATTCTCTTAATAGTTCCTTGTAAGAATTTAAACAGGCATTGCTTTCTGCGTAGAATAAGCGCTGTCATGCAGTAAAGAAGTATGGGAAAAATATGATTTGCATTGTTATTATACCTGAACACTGTATATCGTTTGCACGGAAGCTTGCCCAACGTCTCCCAGTTCCGTTCGAACACTTTTTAGTTCCATCAGTACCTTTGAGTGTTCATATTATGTTTTATTTTTACCTTGTATAATTCAAAAGATCCAAGTTAAAAGGATTTCTTAATATATTCCTTACTTCATTTGAGATCCCGACAGATTTGTCCGTTTGCTGTATCGTTTCTTTTGATAAATCCAGTAAAATTTGCGTTCTAAAGCATTTAAAGTGTACAAGTAATGATCATGCTACGCATTATTAATGCAAAATTTTTGTATAAGTTTCTTATTACGAGACTGCCGACTGAATTATTTTCTCAATCGCGGAGTCAACACGATCATTCAACATTTCCATTTCAGATTCTAGCCTTTCTTCTACTTCTGTAAGCCTTACAGATTCTTTGGCAATGTTGGTAGCTGGTACGAGAGAAAAAAATCAGGTACATTGCATAATTGACATTGAAAATCCTTGTTCTAATAACATTTGTTCAAATATTTAACAACCATATTATAATCATATAGTCACCACGTCTATAATTAACCTGCGATCATGCCATGTGTCTATGATCATGTCAATACGGCCTATGTTATGGAACAGATTGTTTACTTTAGGACTTTATTAAACATTTCACATTATTGAACAACATAATGATCAGGATTGAAAACACAACAGACTGACATTTTTCCAAAACCGCAACACATATTGCCTTCATTGAATAATCAGTGCAGGCATTATTTTTGAAAACTTTTTTAAAAAATCGCATACCTGAGTAAAATGACAAGTTTTTGGTAATTGGTATATAAGAAGCCGGATTTGGTGATTGATAGCAAGCAGTTGCAAAGCAGTTGGTCACAGCACAGCTAATCTACCATAGATTTCTGAATTTTGGGAATATTCTAAAAGCAGAAAAATTCAACATGCAGAGATTTACAATTGTCCTCCTCGTCGTGGCTTCTTTTGCGGCTTACTCATCAGCCGCAGTTAGGCCACAGTCGAAGCTGTACTTCTCCAGTAAGTCATCCCAATGTTTGGTAATCAAACCAATGATTCTTCAAAAAATCTAATCCTTTAAATTTTTCAGTTCCCTTGGGCCCTCAACCTGCCGCAGCCGCCGCTCCTACTGCAGCTCCTGCAACAACCTCTGCTTCTGCTACCACTGCTGCCTCCTCTGATACCACCGCAGCCTCCAGCGACACCACTGCAGCAGGCACCACTGCAGCAGGCACCACTGCTGCTGCGACTACTGTCTCATCTGGCCTAGTTTTGAACATTATTCCACTCGGTCAGCTTCTTGGTCAATTGTTGACCGGTCTTTTCGGAAGTACCCTCCCATCCGCTGCAACGGGAGCTACTGGCGCCCAACTCAACATAATTCCGTTAGGCCAGGCGCTTGGTATGCTTTTCACCGGTCTCTTTGGAAGTGGCGGTCTTTTCGGTTAGAAACGTTGACCTCTTATTCGTTACCGATTCAAATTCCATATCCATTTTTTGTGTATTTACAATGCGACAAATCAACAGTGATTGTTTTTCTTCTTTAACATTTAATTATAATTAGCATGAAAGCAGCATAAAGAAGCATTCCCAGCTCAAGTTTATAATGAAAATAAAAATAAAAAAATAATTGCAAACCATTTAATACGACTCTAATGCTTTTCTTACCTAACGATCGAATCTCATCCAAAACGATATTAAACTTTGTTTGCTGCTTCACCGATTCCATTTGTAAGGATTCGTGGGACTCTCTCAATTGATTTAGCTAAATGAGGGATAAAAGTTTGCTGATCACTTTACCCCTATAATAATTTAGAAACCATTTCTATCTTCCATGCAGCCCGTAGGCTTACATCTCTGTTCTGAACCATATTTTAAGTGCGGAAACTATATCGGGTAGATTTTACCTGACTTAGCAGTGTAGCTAAATGAGCATCTAGTTTCACAAATCGGAACGCTTGGGTGATAACATCGCTGTTGGTCTTTGACATTTTCATGATATTCAAAACTTGATTAACCAGGGCTTTGTCGTCAGTTTCAGCCAAGTTTGTTATTGTAACCTTGGGGGGAGGATCATCCCCTGTTTCCATCTCCTTCATTTCCTTTTTCAATTCTTGCATGTCTCGAGGCTCAATTCTATCTTCTGCTGTACTTTTCGCTATGGCATTCACTGACAATGAAACCGGCTTTCTCCCCCACAGTGAGTCTTTCTGTAATAAGTACTACCTAATTTAACAACAGAACATTTAAACGAAATCAAATTAAAGCTAGAATATCAAAGCATCCAAAATTACCGATGGCTCAAGGGAATTCACAGAATCGGGAGTATATCGTTCGCTGGAAATATCAGCGCATGAATATCTTATTAGTAGCCACACTACTATAAGCAGGCTAGATATTGATTTTAGATAATCGCGTTTGCCACGAAAGTGTAATCTTGAGAAGAGCATTGTGTTTCTTTTCGACACTTATTAACGTTGCTGCAAATAAACCAAGTATTTTTTAAACTGGTATTAACTTGATTAGCTCATAATTGTCCCCAGTACACTTTCCTTTGTGGTTATTAGCTTGATTGAAGTTTTTTTTCAAGAAATTCTTGCACTAATTTAAGCACAATTTAGGGCTCTGAACATAGCAAATGCCAATGTAAGACTAAAGCGAAACCTTTTCTGAGCAATTCCTCATGTTCCTAGTTTTTATTTTTGTTTTCCATTCCAACTTGAAATGTGCATGTAATTCGTTTTAAAATTTGACTTGCTGCATTGCATAGCGAGTTAATGGCAACACTCGTGTGGAATGTTTGCATCCACCTACATCTTTGCTTGTCTTAAACATGCAATAATAGATTGATCCGTATTTTCCGGCAATCTTTCCATGCACATTTGCTACCTCACAGTCCTCACATCTTTACATTTCCATTTAGTATGTTTTTCTGGGAGTCAGTCCAGAAAGCTTTTTTGCTCTTTGGTAAAAACCTAGACTTTGAACTTGAATCTAAAAGTTCAAAGTGGATTGGTGTAAAGTATGCAAAAAATCTCGAAGCAATTTACGGTGTTGTATTTTAAACTTGCAGCATAAAGATTTTCCTCGCAGCCAAATGTTCTGAAAGGGCAGATGGGTAATAGTGGTACAAATGCATTATGTATTGGTTTCGGCTACACTTAAAACTTCTTACCTCACGTGGAAACCGAAACCACATCAAAAGCATTCTTCGAATCGCGGTGTCGTACTAGTGTGCACAACTCCACAAGATTCCAAAGGAGATAAGGAGATACGGATGGTGGTTGGTGGTACATGGAAGGCATTAATGTTTACAGACATACGTGTATGTGTATTCCAAGCAAATCCTTTTCATCGTCTACGTCTGTTTATGAAATCTTAATTTTACTGCCACAGATGAGTGCTGAAAGAGATTGGAGTACTTACTTTTACGATGTGCATAAAAACACGGAAAATTGACATGAACACCACAACCACACGCTTGTGCAGAGAGTGCTCTGCATTTACTTTCCGTTTATGAGGTGTAGATTCATTGATTTTTAATGATTTAATGGATGTGGATTATGGTAATTTTAAACTGTCTGTTGGAAATGCCACTGCACCACCTGCTATATGGTGGGAAAAGTTATGGGTTTGCTGACACAAGGAAAATTATCAACTAAGTTTAATTGGTCTTTATTTTTATCTTAAAATACCCGACCGACGATGCATCACAGCATAAACAATTTGACTGAAGGGTTTTGAACACATTCCAATTACGCTGGTTTGTTATCTAGAAAATCGTTTTATCACGCTACGGGAAGCTGTATAATAAGAGACAATGATAATACTGTTATAATTGCTGTTCGCTCGCTCCCAGTATAGAGGCATTAGCAAAATGGTGTTCATTATCTTTACTTTCATCATTAAAATTTACTATGCAGTTATATATGGTGAGATGGTCATCGTGCGAAATTGACGATGAGCCATGTTCCGGGGTATGCGGACGAGTCTACTTAGTTAGAGCTTACACTTTATATGTTAGAAATTAGAAAATGCATTAGAGCACAAAAGACAAGTTTCAACTTTCCGAAATCATTTATGAACCAAATTTATAGTCTATTATGTGATTCTTAGACTCTTCATATTCTAGAGTACGTGTCTAATTTAAAGCAGACCGTTACATTTCAGTCCACTGCATTTCGTTTTCTGGATTATTTATATTTTACATTTAATATCGTGAATTCCACACTCAACTAGGAGATCATTCAACGCCCCAAGGCTCTCCACTAATACATACATAATAATGTTGAAACCTGTCTTTTACAGCATATATTGTCTGTCTCTGCTTTTAGTATTTTGTAAAACAATAGTTGTTAGAAAATATCAGCTTTTTGTGTGCGTTACGAAAATTTTATGAATTATTACATGTAAGTTCAAGTTGACCTCGTAATGGTTTTTCAGTTATGGCTTAACACAACGGATGAGCTGTCAGACTAGTTGAATCTTTTGGTTCCTCTGTGGTACTTAACAAGTATACTCTAATCCTAAGTTGACGGTGATGATGCTTGAAGAAAAGAAGAATAAACTTTGTCATTATAACTTTTTGCTGAATTCTTTAAGTCGGAGTATAAGGCATGTAATTTCCTTCCCACCCTTTCCTCTAACACTTCCTGACAGAGTGCTTGCCCAACGTCAAGAGTGCACATTGTATATTAATACAACCTGAAATATTAAACGCTAAAAAGTACTGTCGTCCGCAATTACAAAAAAATGTCCAGGTTTTCCCCCTCCCAACATTCAGCCTGGTGACGCTCTCCACATCACTATTTTAGCAAAATTTCGCAAAAAGAAAAGTATGTTTTGGAATCCCTATTTTTCCGAATAACCATTCTCTCTTCGCCCGAGAAATTCGGTCATTGTCACAAGAGGCAGGCGACATTTTCTTACGGGTTGAAATTCCCTGTTTTGGTATTTCTTGCATGCTTATTATATTATAGCAATTCAGTTGCATGCCATTTCTTTCTTTGCTCGCCCTTACCTACTTTCAACGGCCTGAGGTGAAAAGACTCGGTATAACTCTCGAAGTGAAACGGAAACTGAGCATCTCACCAGCTCCACACTTCTTTTTCTCGTGTTTACTCCCCTCTTCAATAACCACTTTTTTCAAGAAGCTTCTTCTATACGACCAAAAGTCTTCGTAAAAAATTCCTTACACTCCTCAAATCGGAATAATGTCGACCATCTCCCTGAACCGAAGTTAAAAGGGAAGCAATTCACACAAAAAATATATAATACGGCGTAGTAAAACGAATGAGATTTCAACCTTGGAATCCTCCCTAGCATTTACTAGAACGTGTGTACTCGTCCAGTTGCTGCTTTGTTTCACAGCTTTATATCTTTCAAGACTTCACCACATGTTTCCCCTAAAAACTAAGTGGAAATATGGAGAAAGCAGAGAGGGAGAGTAAAAAGCACAAGGAATGACATACTCTACATACAGCCCCGCCAAATGCTCTGCATTGCACTGAATCTGAAGAAAAAGTATATTATGGGACGAGTAGCTAGGACAGTAGGAAGACCCACGAAACCAAGAACCGTTTCTCCATTCTCAATAAGCAAAGCCTGTGAAAACTCCTAGTAATAATAATATAATATGCCTGTGCATAAAAACCCAACTTTGTTTTAAAGCATCGCTTCTCGCTTGAGCTCCTTGGCATTGGCAAGCAGAAAGTAGGCTTTACTTGTTCGGACGGGTCTTCTTATGGAGTATTGGTCCCTTTACTTGTCTCTCTTTCTCTCTCACTCGTTGCCAGAAGAAAAAATTCTACTGGGATTGGGATGCAGGTGGTCGTGTGGTGTTGCGAGAAGTATAAAGCGCAAAAAGGAATGACGGTACGCTCTCCTCCCAAAATCGTCTGATCACAAGCAAAAAAAGCTTTAGCATTGGTTTGCATTGCTTGCTTTTCCTCTGCTTTGCTTTACTCTCCTCACTCACTTGATAATGATATAGTGCAAGAGTCTCAGCTTGTGTTCTCTCAGTTGTGTCTTGCCTTTCTCTTTGAAATATTCTCGGTTGTGTGAACCATCCTCCTTCTTGCTCTCATATCATTACCTCTCTTTCTCTCTTTCTCTAGTTGTAGCTAATACTCCTTCTCTTACCCCCTTGATCATAGAATTGTATTGGACAACAGCTTGATCTAGTCCTTGTACATAGGTAGCCAATTTACTACCTGTCCAAAAAGGTCCGGCCAAGCATCGCTTGAGAAAAGAAAGTAGACCTCGTTAACGAGCTCAGCAATCAACACGTCAATCTAATTGCTCCCTCAAATTCAAAGTAAGCCTACGCATACGAGAGTTGTAAAGTAGCAACAGGAAGAGAAACTACTTACAGAAAAGTTGTACCTATTTATACATACTCAATTATCTACTGTTGTTCGCTATCTTCTCTTATTTTCCCCCTCTAGAGGTTCAGTCTGCCAAAACCATTCCAACAAGATTGTTCTCCATAATATATATTTTTACCTTTTTACAAAATAGCTTACTGCGAATGGCTAATAAATAAACTAACTGACCAGCGGCTATCAATATATTTCTCATTTACTAACAATAAAGTCTACGTTTCCTATGTAAAGTAGCAGATTACAGTATTAAAATTTATAACATTTGAATTTAAAGGGGTTATTCGATTCATTTGATTAAAAGTGACCACGGGACGTGGATAAATAAAGATTTCAAATAATTATTCATAAATATCAAATATGCCCTAACCATGTAACAAACAAACTTAGGCACATATATATAAATTGCATCTGCGCTACACACTCGTCGCGATTCAAATACATTTTGAACAAGATTTTTGCTGAAAATTTTTAACTCACAGTGTGATACAATTTTAAACAGAGATCGTGACATTGTCATCTGTCTTTTTGTGAACAAAAGCATCGAGAGAGCTCCAAGGGAAAATACACAAGACAGGTAAGCCTCTTATCTTTCAGTACGAAAAACAACTCCAAGAGAGTAAAACACTGTAGGGGTTTGGCCGTAGATTGTAATGATGATGTTTTTTGTTGTTGGTGAAGTATAAAAAGCCACATTTTTTTATCTTTTTATCTGATACATAATAATTCACGTTGTATATCAACTGTAGTTTTGCTGCTAAAAGCTGTGTTACACTCACTTTCACCATTATTACATACTGTTTCCTCAGTTGTTCATATTGCTTAATAATATTGTTCATGCTCTTTTTCGTGAATAATAAAGACGTATGCACGACTTTCGTGTAACTGCCTAGAAAAAAAAGATTCCTTGGAACGCAAAGTGAATACATGGGCCCATTTGTGTACATTGCATTTAAAGCTGAAGGGCATTGTCTCATGTTGATGTCATGTTTCCTGAGTAAAGAGGTAAACACGGACAAACGAGAAGCAACCAGTATCAAATTTACTCAAGCTCACCTGGAACATTTGTTTCTCTTGAAAAATTCTACTCACATTCTTCAGCCCGTTTTCCCCTTGTAAATATGCATTGTAACAAACGGCTGTTTTTTGCTTTCACTTTTTGTGCTTATCTTGCTCCCTGCTTGCTCGCAGTTTTCAATTTTCAACAACACTGACACCATAATTTCTCACTTGCGTGATTCCAAGGCACTCCTCATAGAATTTACAATCATCACGGCTTGAATGTAGTTCAGCAACTTGTCTCCTATTGGAAATTGCTTAAATTTATTATGACAATTGCATGACGATTCCGTGCTTCATTTTCAGCATTCTTAGGGTCACTTTTACTAACCCCTCTCCATGCTAAATGGACAGGGCCAAAGATATTGAGTATATCCCTGACGTGTTCTAACTAACTTTACTGAGCTAATTTCATTGGACTGTTGGTCACATGTTACTATTTTGGTAGATAATTTCGATAATTTACTTCAGCACAAACATAAAGAAGAAAATTATTAGCTTGTGGACATGCATTCTATTAAATTCATGTACACCTGATAACGTCTCCACCTCACGTTGCCCCTCCAGTAGGAGAACGCATCTTAACATGTTGAACTAAAGAAAGCAAAAGTAGCGGAAAAGCCAAGGATGAACACAGGTGTAGTATTATCGAGGAAGTAAGTTATATTAACTGAACAACACACTACTGGTAGTCCACTTACTGGCTTGTTTAATCTAGTCGAGATTCTTGTTTATTATTTCTAAACAAATGACAGAGTGCATCAGTAACAAACAAAAGTTGAGGATGCCTCCAGAGATAATAGCTCTATTTCACATAATGACTTACGAATGGCGAAAGCAAGCCATCAAGTAGTTTGCATGCTGAAAGTGCTACAATAATAGAAGAGTGTAGTGCGTGCATATAAAAACAGGAAAGACAAGCACAAATGGCGTAGATAGGTGAGCATTCTCCAAGATGCATAATGTAAGATACCACGAACCACATTTTCGTTCATTTAACTTTCCCCCACTGTTCCTTCCCAGGTAATGTAAAATTTACCTCGGCTCTACTATGCAAACGAATAATATCCTAAACACTTGTGATATCTGCAAGCATTCCATCACAGATTAGATAGTTTGCGTATATTGCAGTCCATTTCTTTAACCACCACCGTGGAAAATAAAACCAGTCTCTTATTCCTTTCATCTGCAACAATAGTCATTTCACCCATGTTTTATTTATGGATTAATATATACACACCCGGCATATTGTACACAAGAGTTCTCGATTCCCCATTTTACGATTTCTACACAACCCCAATGGCGTACATTTGTTTCTTCTGGAAAAGGTGGAGGAAGTTATAAAAAGTGATAGAAACACAATAATTCAGCAACCACACCAGAGTTTCATGTCTTTCTCAACGCGACCTTTTCCCAATGCTACTATTAGGTGTTTTCTGGTAACACATAAAGGCATGTATTGTAGGTCTGGTTTTGTGTGGTGGCTTTTTCGCTTCATTTTCTGCTTCAATAGCGTTGCCTGTTTCTCCTCTAATTTTCCGTGAGTAGATTAAGCTTGAGTACAAAAAGTCCTCAATTATCCCATTCTGAACGTGTTTCATTTAGCTTGCAATGCAAAGTTTCCACTTCATCTAAAAGCACTTTGATAGGGATGACAGTGTGGTGCTCCCATGCAATGCGTGGTCATTAATAGCTGGAGCAAGCACCACTTCCCGGCGTTACATGTTCAATTGGCCGTAAGCTTGTTCAGATCCCTTTTCATTGAGAATACGACAACGACCATCATAGTAGGTAGTTTGCTGATATACATTTCAGAGAAAAATTGTCCATATCTATGGACTAGACACGAAGGGTGGTAAAATATACTAACCACGCTATATATATGCATACATTTTCCCTCTTTACAACGTGAAAGTTTCATATAGAAATGTGCGCTAGAATTGAGACAAGTAAAACGTGTTCTTACCGCACCCAAGTCAGCAATGAGCTAGGGGAAAGCGAGAGAAACGCAGTGGTGGGCATATACAACTAGACATCACACCATCACTAACAATAGGATTTTTTGGGGCTCATAAGTGTGAGTGGTCTATTACATGGTGCCACCACTTATTCACTCCTCCAGACTAGAGACAAGAGAAAAGGAGTAAATAGAGCTACTCTTATAATGCTCCATGCATACACCCTCATATTAAGGCTCTGCATATTCTGTATGCAGCACTCACAAGCACAAGCTCTTTTTTTACACAACTCCCAAAAATTTCTCTGTTTAAAGCAAGATATTATATTCTCGCGTGCATGCATACTAAAAGCTTAACTTTTTCTGTATGTGTATATGAAGAGTAACCTTGCCTTTACTTTATGTTTCTCCCTATCCCACCTCCGACAAGTTACATACAATGATGCTTGCCACCAGTAGAAAAAGTAGTATAACAATATTATGACCCTGTTTTTCCCCATCCCGTTGGAGAAAAAAAGGAAAGAGGAAGCAGGAACGAGGTGAATTATACATTCTTGCGCTGAATTCTAAGGAGCAAGTTGAATTGAAGAAGAAGAAAATGTGGTAGTTTTTCTGTGATGCTCATAACATCTTTACACATAACAGAATATATATAGCAGCAGTGGTGGCAAACCTCCAAGCTTTTCGAACTTATATTTTTTGAACTTAGAGAGTGTTGCTTTTTTTTGTTAACTTGCAAGTTAGTTTCTTTCACCACCTTTGTATACAATCTACACTGTAACTGCATATATATGAAGTCCACTTGGTGTTTATTCAATGCAGAGGGATCATAATATTCGCAAATGTTGCAAGTAGTTATCTAGCTAGTAGATTCAAAGAATATTTTTCAGTTGTGGAATGTTGCTGTAGCTGTTTGTGTGTTTGTGTGTGTGCTAACGGCATAAGCTGCAGAGTAAAAGCGAAACGTATACAGAGAGTGCTACAGTTGCCACCTTAGAAAAAACTCTTCGGGTGGGATTGTGTAGGAATTTTCTAAAAACCAAGGAGTTGCGTTTGATATTACTGCTATTTCTGATATGTAACTTAAAAGAGCCGATTCTTCCGGATCACTTCAATTCTTCATGGTATTTTTTGTGTGACTGCTTTTTTAGCGATATATAATATATATAAAACAATTCTTTGGGGTACGGGAGCAAAGAAAAAGCTTGTTTAAAAACCCATCGCATACTATTTTCTTGTAATATTGATACACAACAACTGTCTGTCTACTAGAGTTTTTCACGTTTCGTGTGTTTTTGTTGCTTGGACTAGATGTTGCTTTGTGTGGAAAAGTTTTTTAGTGGCGGTTGCTTTTGTGGCTGGGAAATTTTTTCCTTTGTGAAATACGCCTCTATAGACAAAAACAGATTATCTACAAGAGTTTGAGAATTCCATAGAGGAACTCGCAGTGGATTATATATTAAGTGGGTTATTTATTAACACCTCGTGTGCAGTCGTTTCCTATCATATTCAGAGAATAGATTGAATTTACCGACCAATATCAAAATTTAAGTGACTACAATAATCATTATCAAAGCAGAGAAGCTACGATAACTTGCACAGCAATTTTTTTTACCATTTAAAACATTCCTGATTGCGTGGAAACATTCTTCGCCAGCTTAGAGAATTCCGCATCAAGACCAATTCGATATATATTAGACCACATTGATTCACAGTTTATAGAAGAGGAAAGAAGGTGCCTTAAATATATACTTCTTCGCATACTCTCAATTGTATACTACCGTTTTTATAACATCTTTTCTACGGGAAAGTAAAGATTTCAAGAATTCCTAAGTAATCATGTTCACCAAGGCGCAGCAGTTCCTCAAGGACTTACGACCCGTCAAGGAACTTGAAAAAGTTTGGGGTGATATGCAAGTACGACCACTACTAATATATACAGCCGAAATAGTCTTTACAATTTACAATTCTTTCAATAATTCATTAAACATATATCCAACCTTTTTCATTCTCTGCTTGTCTTATATTTTCTTCACTGCACGCGGATTAATTTTACTCACGGAAATATCTACTATTTCGGTGTTTATTTCTTCTCTGTATATATATCTTTTGGCAGACCTTATGTCGTTATACTTTCATGAGGATAATTTGAATTACAGTTCAAGATTTTCCCCATCCTTTGTCTACTTACTATTAGTTAATTAAGACTTAACTCTTTATAATTCACACTTTTTGTTTCTTGAAGTAAATGAAAAAGTGCACATTTCTCATTTTGTTTGACTTTCCCTGCAATGCAGTATTGCAAATGTTGCAATATAGAAAAAAGTGAATCTAAATTTTGGTTATGCGAGATGCTCAGAAAAAAAGGTTACTAACTCCGAATATTTAATTGAGTATAAGAAAAGTATACGTTATACGTGTGTACATGAATATTAGTATTGCACAAGCCATGATGAAGGAACCCTTTCATTATCATAATTCTAGCTTTTCCTTACAACCAAAGTCAGAAAGCTCTCTCGATTAAAAGTAAACGTCACACACGAGGCTTTTTATTATTTCCTCAAGTCCACCGATGGAAGATTTCTCGCTATACCCGTATACATGCACAAACACGAATATTATACTCTTGTACATTTGTATGAATGCGTGTATATCCCAAAGAAAGCTGTTTGGTGTAATCAAAAATATTAAAAAACTAACGAACCAACGTACACGCATTCATCAACTCGTTCATACTCGAAAGCTAGATTACAGACCTTCATTATTCGACCCCGAGACCTCATACGTAACGTGAGCTGAGATGTGTTATATATATACTTCCATGATACACACTGTTTCATGCGATAAGTGAATAAGTCTCCTATACATCATTATTACATGCCTTTCATACTAATACTTATAATAATGTTTCGCAGCTGTTTAGTTTTTAGGTATATGTACAGTTACTATTGCACTGCTTTATATATGTGTCACGTTACTCCATATGTTATCATTTGCATGTTGGTTTGCTTCTTTATGTATTAATACTAATGGGAAACTAACAAAGTATTATGTGCATAAATAAGGATTTTAATCACGACATCCCTTTCGTATTTTTACTTTTTTTCCTCGTTTCTTGTAGGAAATGGCTGCAGCAACCATGAAGTCCAGTACGTCCTCTGGAAATATGAACAAGGTGAATGTGGAAAAGTGTGCAAACTTCATGCGCCAATTCCGTGATCCCCAGAGTCGGGAATTGAGGAAGTTGACAGCAAATCAATTTATGGAAGTTTGGAGTCATTACGATAAAGATGGTAGGTGAAAGTCAATCAGACCTTGGGAACTAGACAGTATGTAGTAAATATAACGAATAAGATAGGCTAATCATTACAATCGCCTATGCAATCAATCCCAACTTTTGACACTATAATTTGATATCAACTTCCCCCAGTTTCGACATCACGCGTCGTTCGATAAATTTTCCCGAATTATCATTAATCCCGTAAACCCGTATATTGGGGCAGTCATGTGAGGCTTGGCGCAAGACAAGCTCCTACTCCCTGTGCTCCACCTGATTCAGCCTCCACTTAGGCTCCACATAAACCAAGG
>JAHZNA010000730.1:0-16872 GCA_027743935.1 Sinodicranocentrus sp. ZH6 | reverse complement strand
TTACCGTAGTTATCGATATTGAAGCTTACCTTAAACGCAAAGAAAGTTCCCTCACGTCAATATCCAAATATTTTTAGCAATAAAATTCCACGCCACATTTCATTTTCGGTTATTGCACTATTTCGTAACGGACGACACAATTGAATTGAGAAACTAATTCCTCCAACAATGGTATACAGCTTGCCAAGTTTCGCGAATTGAAATCGATTAAGCTAAAATATACACAAACCGAAAAGTTTCCTCTTCCACACTACATTATTCATAAGAACACGCTGCATCATTACGGTCTCCCTTTGTAAGAAAGTGTATTAAGCTTGACAACATGTACAAGAGAAGGTCAGCTTTGTTGCGGAGTTGAAAAGCCCCTTCAACAGAAAAGTAACATAGTGTCTGATGCACTTGTGACTTACACGTCATAAATATCCCATGTGTCAAATTTTCATTTAATAGGCAACGACATAAAAAAAATACTCGGTGATGTTAGAATGTGTGAGAAGAGGATTGGACGAAAAAGTTTTTTATATACTTTATTGTGCTGTTTTTCTCCAGCCTGCCACTCACCCAGCTATACCGCGCTTTATACTTTCTCTCCTGCTTTTGACAGTTCTCGTGTCTGTAAAATATGTAGTTTTTGACGACTGCTCCCACTAAACTCTCTCACTTCACTATTGTAACTTTCATTTTGCCAATTGCTTGACAAACAAAAGTGAAGGGAAGGATAGCACAAAGAAAGATAGAAAATATCCTTATGACACACATATAAGTTCCGTTAGCAAAATGAACCACCAATGAGGGGAACCGTATCACTGATAGTGGCGTAGGTTATGTGAATGTTACTAATGTACAGGGAAATATGGTGGTTTTAGTGGTTTTCATGGAGAAACGAAAGTGAGAACTTTTTTGTCGATGGTTTTGTAGCGAAAACAAACTATGCCAGCTCACTCAGCGGCCCACTACTTTCCCCACTTTTATTTCTTGTTGACTGACTGACAAAGTGATTGGCTTGTCTTGAGTTCCAAGGTTCTATCAGTCAAGTGCAGGGAAAAGTTATGAAATATGTATGCTCCAGAAAATGGACGGAGGAACGATTGGAAGTATATTATATCAGTGTTCACCATAACGTGCCATGTTACACTGTCAATAATTCACTAAACTTTAGCAATGAGAGCACATGAAACTTGTATCTTTGTGAGAAGAGGATTTATAAAAAGAAAGTAATACGTATTAATACCTACAAGAAGAAAAGTGCAAGGTTTCAAACAAAAGTGGTTCGAGAGGTTTACCTTGCTCTTTCCAAACTTTCGGAATGAAATTTTAGAAAGTTTTTTTTGGACAGGGTGTGTGTATATGTATATATGTGTAATGCATGACGACTACCTACTGACCAAATGAACTTGGTGATAGGAAATGCACAGACCAATAAAAGGGTATGTTGAATTGAATGACTACACTTTCCAAATTGTAGGTTGCACTTGTTTGTAATTGTAGGTATGTATTCACGTCTAAAATTTGGCTTGTATAGATAAACCTACTGCAAAAAAAAATTCGAGGAGGGTAATAATAAGTATATTCGTAACCACACGCCGTGAATTCCATGCAAATATACAGGTATCCAGGTCTGCAATGAAATTGGCCGGCTAGCGTGTTTAAGCACAGGTCACGGAAGGCTTGTGATTTAGCGAATTTCTGTGGGATTTCCATTGTATGTATTGTTAGTATAAATAGAGGTTTCTATATATGCGGTATTTGTAGTTAGGTGGGAAGGTAGAGAAACGTTTGAAAGTTGTATCGTACGTGGGAGGAGGAATATTTTACCTTTTATTTGGTATTGCATATTCATTTGAGGTCTGAAAAACATGAATGGAAGCGTATTCCGTGAAGCTGTGAACTCAATTTTTCACTTAAATTTAGGTTGATACTTTTTAGGAATCATTATAGTAATAAGTTTGCTAGTTATAAAGTACAATGCATCTATTTCCATCTCATTTTGATCCAGATTTAATTAGTATGCTGTTGACGGAAATAACTTGTCAAGGTACAATTGTGTCAAATAGTGAAAACATGTGACGAAAGGATAAAGTTTCTGAAAATGAAATCACAGAAATCAAACGCTCAACTTTTAATGGCATAATTTTCCCGAATTTGAAATATGCTTTAATGACCATAAAAACATGCAAAAGTACTTTCCTTTTTTGTTTATTTCTCAGTAATTCATAAAGGAAAAAATATTCATACAAGTGTATATACTGGCATGTAATAACAAAGTTATGTACAAGTTTACACCTAGGGAATTGAACAGTCTTAAAAGATCCTTTGAAATCATTTACGAGCTACAAAGTAAACACAATTAGACTAATAAAAATCACATATATTACCCCTCTGACTCAAAAAGCATTCATCAAAAACTACAACGACAAATAAATGAAGACATAAATCACCATCAAAATGAAATTTTTCAAGTGATACCCCTATACCCTTAATAAACAACCACTCTTAACATTGACAAATGGGCTTCATTCTGGTATCCTTTCGTGATTCATAAAAACCCATCTAAAATTCAACCAAGGTGGTGTGTGCTCATAAAAACAGTGCGTGTGCATCCTCTCAAAAACGACTATACTCACACAATAAAAAATAACAGTAAGGTTTAACAACCATTTCGACAGCTATTTGTCATGTTTCCAGTAACAAGCTCACGTGTACATTCGCATCTCCTCATCCCACACAAACTAGAAAAAAATGCTTCCAGTCACACACACAATTTCACGTTATTCAACTGAGCCTTTAGTCACACGACAACGATATAACATGACTTGCTCAATTAAGCACACACACTCACAAAATACCTCTCTCACATTCCAAAAATTCCAGCTGGGAAAACGGGAAATATTATCATATTATTGCATTACATTTCATCCTGTTTTTACTTCCCCCGTTCCAAGATGAGCAAAAGTTTGCTATGAATTACAAATAAATAAATGCATGCAAGCCAGCCACATAATAACCCTCAAATATTTGATATTTCTCTTACGCATGAACCCCACACGCACATAACATTTAGACTCGGAGACATTTCGACAAAACATCTTATTGCACAATTGGATGGAGGACTGTCGTTTCTCCTCAAACGGAAGTACATTCATTTTCCCTAATGTTAAAAGGGAAGCGGGTATAGCTGCCATAGGCAATAAATGGAATGTTTTATTATTAGCTTCATAACTTCCATAAAAGTCACCGACAGACAAGCCGACTCATTCAATTTTCTTGCTGTCTTGTTGAGTGCACACTCTTCCCAGTTTTGTATTTCTCTTGTAAAAGGATGCAACATGCTGCAACCAAAATCCCCTATTTTGAGAAATATCAAGGTTGACTCAAATCCACTCCTTTTTCTACCTCTTTTCCAACAAACAACTTTGGAAAGGGGCTTTTACTTATCACATTCTATTTTGTAAATACTTAGGCATTTCTCTCATAAAAAATTTAGTTTCTCTCTCTCTACACTACATCATCAAGGTTATTATGTTCTCTCTATTATGCATTCAATTCACCATTTGGGATTCTCCGTAAAGGGAATTTTTATGAAGTTTCTGGCAAGGGGAATAGTCCTAATAACTAGACACATTACATCTGCTCTTGTTTATTGGAGTATTGTGCATTCAATTCACCATTTGGGATTCTCCGTAAAGGGAATTTTTATGAAGTTTCTGGCAAGGGGAATAGTCCTAATAACTAGACACATTACATCTGCTCTTGTTTATTGGAGGAAGAAATGATGCATTTCTCGTACAGCTTGTTGGTTACGAATACGATGCGGTTTTTGTTACACATTCCAAAACATGTTTAGAAAAGGAAGAGAAAATATAGGAGATAAATGAGTGGGTGGGAAAGTGAAAAAAGCGAAACCATGAAAAGGAAATAAATGATCTTTCAAAGAATCCGTTTTTTTGTACACAAAAAAAGGTCCCGTAAAATTCCTAGGGAAAAAGGATGATGAATTATTCCATGTGTGCAGTGACCTTGCTATTATTATCCTGTTATAGTTTAATGATATGTAGAGTAAAAGGTAAAGGGTATGTAATGCTCTTGTACTTGTTTATCAATAAATTATGAGTGTGTGTGTGTATATAGAGTAGAGCTTTTGTCTCCCTTTGCGGCTCACATTCTCTGTCCTTTTTGACAAGGATATTACTATATTACGATATCTTCTCGTTGGCGGTGGCTTGGTACTTATTAATAAAACAGGAATATGAGATGGAAATCGATTAGGTTCACCAGTAGACTAGAGTTTGGAATGACTGTTGTGGAATGTTGATGTGTATATTGCCCCTTGACTCATCTCGGATGGAAACTTTGGCATCATACCTTAGCCTGAAAGTGGAGGAAAAGAGGAGGCAACTTTTAATGAATTATTTTCCAGGTTCATGTTAATATACATAATTAAGGGGCTATAATTACCTATAATTACCTTACCAAGTGTTTAAAAAAAATTGTTATTGTTACCAAGTTTTGAATAAAATCACAGGAATTCATGTTTTGAGCATTAAGGGGCTGTGAAAATTATGTCAGCTCATTTGTCATTAAAGGGGATTTAGGCTAGTCGCTAGATTCTCTGATATTTTAATTAGTAATGATGCATCAGTTTCCGGACACGTGACTTTTTCATATGGATTTTCTACTCCAATATCAGCTTTTTCCCTCCAATCTGTTTCTCTGAGTTGACAATTAGTGCAAAAGTAGACGCTCAAACTAACATTGACAATTTTCTCTGCTATACCAATACCATAATGGATTTGAAGCATAATACCTCAGCAATCAAAATGAAGTAAGTGCAAAGTGCATTCACATCAATACATATTTAGTACAACAATGACACTCAGGATGTCAAAATTTCTAATGAAAGTGGCTTCCACTCTTACAGCCCAACTCCTTTCTTCTCTATTTCTCACAAGAGGCTAAAAGGTATTGTCAGGATGAAAATGAAAAAAAAGTCAATTGTCCATCACGACGCACTACTTTTTAATGAGAGTGAACCAACTCCTTTCTGGAAATGAAATCTTTGAGCTGAGAGCTGAGAAAAAGGAAAATTGCAAACTTTGCAAATAACACAAAACTAAACAGAGTAAAAGTCTTTCTCAAAGGTAAACACAATTCCTGCTAGCGAAATGACAACCTCAAGCTGGCTATCCCTATATATAGGCGTTAAGTAAAAAAAAGGGGAGGAGAGTGGTACTTGAAATGAGCAAACATTACTTATTGAGAAAGACGATGACAGTGCCATTATCCGGACGGAGGAACGCAACAGCTTGCAACCCTTTTGGAGACGTGTTATCCAGAGTCATCTCAACACGAATGGAATCTGGAGGGACAAACTTTGACACGTGGCCAATACCATAGTAGATAGGTTGCTTGAAAAACTCATCCTCCCTTGGATTCACAAGGATAGCCGCATCTGCTGAAAGTTTTGCCCAATTTGGTCCTCCTTTCGTATCCAAAGCTAAATTCCAGTCTATCCAGGATCCAACAAAGTTTCTAGAGTCCTGTGAGTGTTGTCAACAAAATAAGAGATTAGGAGAAAAGAAACGCAATTCAATAACAAGGCTGACGACTGTTGTGACATATTTTTCCCAAAAATAAAATACACTTTCTCTCTCTCTCTCTTCTCTCTCTCGTAGTGTGGTACATTTTAAAGTCATTTGTCAACTAGACCATTTTTCCCTTGTCACTTGTCACACCCAAAAACCGTTCCTTCCTTAAACATCATTTGTCTTATTGTGTGTTCCCTTTTCTGGCAGTGGTTAATGAGCCTCAGGCTGATTGTAATTCAAGGCCGGAGAAGCTTTATGGAAAAAATCAGTTCACACTTGCAGTTAATTTTATGAAGTCGTTCCAGTTCCAAACTTGCATTCAAAGGATTTATTATCCCAATTTCCCTTTCAGGAATTGTAGCCTTGTCGCCAACGTCTAATGTTGTGCGCCTAATTTCGATGATAAATTAAAGCCTTTACTCTCATTCTGCTTAGCTGTTCTCGAATTTGGCTCCCAGACATGGAGAACGAATAGCTGTGAAAGGGAATACAATCTCGAAATAATGTACAACTCATATTCCTTTCATGAGGGTAGCTGATGGCATCGGAAATTTAATCTGTCTCGTGAGGAAATGAGTTCATCATCATCACTCCAATAAAAACATAGATTGGGATAGAAATTCTAGCAGGATCGATTCATCTATTTAATGGAGAACTTTTATCCTTAAATTAGAGCAGGTATGTATACAGTATACCATTGCATGGAGGAGGTTGCATTTCACATTTCATGGAAATACCAAAAACCTTGTTTACTAACACGATCACGTGGACGAGGTGGGATTGAATTTACTTTATCTCTTATCATCCCATTATTATAATCTACTAACTAAAATCCAGACGATCTCAATAACTATCGAAATTTACAACGTTTTAGGATTCAGCTTTATCCAAATATCTCACTATTTATCAGTCTAAAAGCTTCTCCAATTTTCGTGCAATTTACATTGCATCCTATCAAACCTAGCATATGTTACAAAATAGCTAGCACACATCTTCAAGATTACCTAATGTGTATCTAACCGACATTTTTTACGTTTATATTTATATCCTTCGGGAAAAATAAGTTTTTAAGATCGAATTTACTATTTTACTCTGTCTTCCATTTTATTTCTCCAGAAAACCCGAAAATTTCCACTTCCCCCAAATCAAGATGAAATAATCAAGAAAATTTATAATACACACGGTATAATCAGGATATCTAAATGGGAATTTTATAACAAACTTTCAACAAAACTTTTCTCCCATCTTTTCTCCTTCCCTTTGGCTCAACCATGTTTTCCCTTATCTGAACACCCACTTTCTCTCCCGTTGTACACCAAAAGACCCTGTTGGATACCATTGTTTTCCTGTATACCCTCCATCCTTGAAAAGTCTTTACCCTCCTTGAAGGGAAAGGGGAAAGAAGGTAACTCTTTCCAAGTCTGATTTGCTTGGCCACTCGAGAGTAGTAACAAGTTAAGCGTGTATAATGCATGTATAAAATATCTAACGTAACATCAACATGTTTTTCCCAGATTTCTATTTCCCTTTACTGTTCCCCATTACACTTCGATATGCTTCATGAGAAATGTCCAAAGTTTGTCCCATTTAGAACGTGACTCAAGGGTTGAGCACGGTAGCTCCCAACGTGTGTGGGCATGAGTGTGTGAGGAGGAGAAAAACAGGAACTTTATATCAGTCAGGTTCTATGCCTCTGAGAATCTTTTTCTTTCCTCGAGATAAATGCATATACCTACTCACATACATGAGCTCATTGCATTTTATCCATTCTACCTTCTTTTTTAGTAATGAGTATAAAGAGAAAGCTTGAGACGAGGGGAAAACGAGTCAAAGTAATTTTATAGACAATGAGCGGAGATAATCTAGGTGGACCTGTACCCCGTCCTCCATTAAATGATTTGAGTCGAAAACGATGGCAATAATAAAAAGAAATAATATGAAAACTGTCAAAAGTCAGTGGAAAAGTTTTCTCCGAAAACTTGGTCTGCTTGAGTGTGTGTCTGTGTGCTTCATCGTGACAAAAACATATGTCTTGTGTAGTCTAAAAGGATTTTCTCTCAATTTCTCTCACAGTTTTTTCCCCCAACTTGTTTTTATAGTACAAGAAAAAAAGGAGAAATGTTGGGTGACATGATTTCCCGAAAAGTTGGCAATCCGTTAAATTGATGACAGTACAGGAGGTCATCATCATTGTTAAAAGTTTTTTTTTGCGAAAACGTGCTCCCCAAAAGATTTTTTGGGTAAAGAAAAAAATAAAGTTAACGTGTGTGAAAAATCTCCTTCTTAAGATTATATCGATAGTTAGTCAATGTTACTCTAAATGAAATCATGTCCGGCTGAAATGATCGATTAAAAAGGTCATGTGATCTGGAAGAAACATTGTTATAGTTTGCTTTTACCGGAACAAAAAAACTTTTTCTCTATAAAATATATTGCAAAATTGGTTTATACCATATTACCTGTATTATTGCTTCCAGGTAGGTCTCCCCTCGTTCCCAATTGCCCAAGGACACTTTCTCAAATTCCCAGGGCGTGAACCCTGTAAAACAATAAAATAAATGTCATCATAAATAGCCATAGAAAACAAACACATGAGGATGCTTTGTAAATAAAGCTAAGTCGAAGGTAAATATACATAGGTATTGAAGGGAAAAGGATCGGTTTTATTTGGCGTACACATGGCTGAAGCTGTTTTTCCAAGATTTTTAAAAAAAATTGTGTATAGCTAGCTGAGTTTCGTTATTATTGGTGGCTCACATTGGAAAAAATAAACCTACTTTGGAAAGTGGGTTTTCAGACATTTTAGCCGCTATATATAATGCTATGTGAACAAAAAGCCACTTCTTTTCTCACCAGCTAAAAGCTTCTCTCACAGTATAAAACTTGAGGAGAAAAGCCACTCGCAAAAAACCATCGGTAAACATGTGAAGAGGCATTTAGTGAATTAGAAAAGACAAGGTAAGTGCCCACTGATATGCTGGGTGAGAAAGGCAAAAAATGTGAAAGGAAAAAGGAGAGAATGCTCAAGAAAAAGGGGTTGGAAATTGGAAAGGATAAAATATTCGAGGGAAGATGAGAATTAGGGAAGTGCAGACTACTCAAAGAAAAGTTGAGATAGTTCTTAAATGACTGGAGAAAATATGTAGATCATAATCTGAAAAAACTGTGGGTGGTCAAAACTGATTCAAAAATTTTGTGACAACAAATAAATGTCAAGTTTATGCAAATCTGTTGATTTTTGAGGATGTTGCATAATTTGCAAAAAAATGCATGCATGACGTCGAAACGTTTTTTATATAAATATTTAAAAGATCTACAGAATGTAGATAGTTGATTGATATGCGTGTTAAGTTATCGATAATTGACTACAAAAAGTTTCCGTACCAGTATAATGGTTTCATTTGTATCAAACCCAACTACAAGAAATTTGCCAATAATTTCTTATTCAATTTAAAAACCATCAAAAGAAACTAGGTCAAATCCACAAACCCACATTTTCCACCTACCACAAAACAAATGTGACGCACACAACAACAACAAAGAAACTAGTCCACAATACGTAATGCATTTTTCATCAGTACTTTTACCACCCCTCCTTTATCCATCAATATATACATTTCCTATAATTATACAACTTGTAAGTATTTTCCCAAGAGATAAAATCCCTAATCATAGATTACATTCTCGACAATACACAACCACAATTTGCTCAAAGATCCTATTTCCTTTCTTAAGAATCATCCTTCCATCTAAATGTTTGCTTGGAATCTTTCTTTTTTTATACAACATGCGATTCTTTTTCGTCTGGGGATGAACAAACAAGAAACTCTGTTGTTAAAAGTGTGTGTGCTTTTCAGTTTCAAATTCTCTTACATTCCCTCAATAACAATGTTCCCTTTTGAAGCTAATGCATTCTTATAATATGTGTGGTGGTCAGTGGGAAAAATATTATGTATGGACAACTCCAAATTCAATTTTTTCTTCTGTAACCATCTCTCCCCCAAAAAAACTTCCAATCTAGGGGAAAAAAGACCCAACGTCCGCAAATAATACCATCATCATCCAATAGGGAAACATTTGGCCACACAAAAATTGAAACCAATCCGACTACCAATGATTCAAGTAGAAACCCAAACACACACAAGATACATTTCCCCACTAATGCTCTTCAACTATCATTTGATTGTCGGGAATAAGAAAACAGTCAAGCCATTCCAAATAAGCCGACTTTCTCTTTCCTCCACGTCCCTTCAACCATTCTGCTACATATGTTTGGAGAAAGCTTTCACTTCGTTGATCGGATCTGACTCTTTCTCTACACACATTTTTATCCATTCAAGATGAAAACTATATTTTCACCAGTTTACCGTATAATGTTATCCTATTGTGTCCATTCTTTTGTCAAAAGGGATGCCAGGCACAAAACGGGTTGAGAAAAAGTGGTACATAAACACTCTTTGTTCGTAAAGAAAACTTGGTCGTTTCTCCCATCCTTGGGAAAATATACTAGTCATCAACATCCCTATCCCAAACAACCATATATATAATCATAATATATGCCGACAAAAAAAAGACTACAATAACGGTTCAACTATTTTCCTTTTTCATATAATTTAATGGTAGTTTGCTTTTAGATCTTGATATCATCATTCCCTTAATATGGAAAATGCCCTCAACAAACACACTCCCCAAGTTGTTCACTTTTACTTTTCTCTATTCCCCTTCTGGCTATGAGCGTCCCAGACTGGATGGTGATTTCGGGGAGGATTGTAAAGTCACGGGGTACTTTCAATACGACTCATTCAATAGGAGACAAGACAGTCGTACAGATTGCATATTGCAATGCCAAACTACTTATGCTATAGTGATCATATATGATCACGTGATCATCTTCCCATTCTCTACCAATATTACAGAGTTTTTCCCTGTCTTTACTTTTCTTCTTGTGATCTTCCCATCTTCCACTACTCCTTCAATGTGAATGACGACCATGTGAGAAATGTCTTTATCTAGAGATTTTTTTTCCAGAGGTTTCCCTTATTTTTTTTCCTTTAGCGTCTTCCTTCCTTATTACAGTCATTCATTGTCTGTGAATTGTGATGGAATTGAGGATTGAATTGAATTCTAATGTGAGATTTTGGCAGCACACAATGTCCTCCTGTTTGAGTGAACGCCCTTTAACTTAATATTGTTCTGGGTTTTTTATCGCCATCCAGATATGCCTTTAAGGGATGTGGGATGAATATACATGGGATGTGTGTCCCCTTATGGCGATATTTATAGATGGTTGAAGAGGGTCGTAGAATATGCACTTTGATAAGGTTTTTTTTAAAGATGGCAATATGCAATCTCGTCCTCCATTCGCCCATCTAATATCCTAGAGCTTGACTAACTTCCCAAAAGTGAAACTTTTTTTGTCTCCTCTTCCTACCCCTCTTGAGTATTGAGTTGTGTGGAGAAGACAAGGGAAAAAATAGAGGGTGACGGAGAGAACAGCAGTGTATTTTCTTGTAAAGGAGTGAGAGGAGATGAGTAGTTATTACGTATGTGGGTCTCGTTCACCGCCTCAGAGTAATATCGTTTTCTTCAATAAGCATAACCATAATCATCATCATCTAAAAGTCTACTTGGGTATCATCAACCAGCCAATATGATGAGATCAAATTATCTCCTAGGATTTCTCACCACTATCCCTATAGAATTTTGCGAGGAGGATGAGGGGATAAGGGAAAAAATAGGATTTTCAATCACGTCAACGCTGTCTATCTTTAGAATAGAGAAACAAAAGGAGAATGGGAGAATCCCTTACAGATTGTTTTANAATCACGTCAACGCTGTCTATCTTTAGAATAGAGAAACAAAAGGAGAATGGGAGAATCCCTTACAGATTGTTTTAATTGGAGAAATAAAGGGAATCTTTGTTGGAGTTTTTTTATTCACACCAAAATTAATTTTTCATCTTGTCCTCGCTCACTGTCGTAATTTCCCTTGAGTAGAGATATCCATCTGTAAAGGATACCAACTGGGATGCAAATTACGTTAGAAAAGTTACATAAAATATAGCCTAGTTTCCCGTTTTTTATCTTAAAGAAGGCCAGGAGGACGTAGGACGATGATATAATCGAGAAAAAAAGAAACAGTCTTAAAAAAAGTGAAAGTCATGTAAGAACCCCAACCTGGGTTGGTTTGCTAGCCTTCACAAACCACATTACGTAATATATCTCTTGACTGAAAATTCCGCTCATTTCAAGCCCGTAAATCTTGAAAAGAGGTCTTAGCTGTCGAAAAGCGACAGGGTCGTAGACATTCATTGGTAGAAAGTGAACCTGGTGAGAGGTTTTGCTTTGAATCCATATCTGGATGTGCTGGAGAGTGTTAGTCTACTTCTTTTTTTAGAAAAAAATTCGAATAACCCTTTGCATCATCCATGTATAATGTAGTGCACATGGAGTTTAGGATATGGTGAATTGAAATATTGCTTTATGGAAAGAAGCTCTGTTCTCTTTCTTCTTCACTCTGTTATTCAAGCGGTGACACTGTTCAGTACATTTTCCCCACCCAAAAGAAAATAATATTCCCCTTATGAATGACTTGTCTTGAGGAAGCGAGTGCACATTCAAATACAAGATTTTTGTAGAAGGGTATGTGAAATTCTCATTTTTATACACATCTCTCTCTCCTTTCTACTCCGTATACCATCCTTGGGATAAAGTAGATTCCCAATTGAGTCAGCTAATTCGAAGATCATGAGGAAAAAGGAGTCGTGTATATATTTCATTTCAAACCCAGTGGTTGTGGCATATCCGCTACCGACACTACCGCTACATCACCACGTGTGCTACACCGCACTAAAGCTATTATACCATTTCCAGTAACATTTTTTATTCACATTTTCCATTACATAAGAAGAGCCTCTATTGATACAGGATTTTTCCTTCTGACATGATGCGGTGGCAAAAGGCGGTGGTGTGTGTGTGCCTCTCAGCTCCGGGAAGAAAAGGGCGAAGGAAGAAAAGACCATGTGCCAAAATTTATGTTATGACAGATAGATGGTCTCAAGGCGTGGCAAATGAAAAAGAGAGATGGGCAAAACGGGAGTAATGTAGATTATTATGAGTGCATACATGAATGACTACATGTAACTCATATTTTGTGAGCGTATATCCTACCACCATAAAATATACAAAAGTATACATCCCCATATGAATATTTCTATCGTTTGTTAATACCTAGCTGGATGGGCCCTTTGAGAAATACACCTATAAAATGATAAAGGCTTACAACCTCTTCATATTTCATGACGGCATTAAAAAAGAAAAACTTACCAAGACACGCTTCAGTTTGCACGATGAAATAATCAGGATAGTCTTTATGAAACCTTGGAGAGAACATCAGGACTGGTCAAGAAGTCAAGATACCAGTGTGTTCCTACACCGTGGACATAGCGGGCAGAGTCATTTTGGCTTAGTATCTGTAACAGTGGCAATATCAGGAATTTACATAATGCTCAACATTCTCCTCTATTGTAATACCCCACACTAAGGTATGCATAACAATCTCTACACAAGAGTCTCATCACGATCATCATCATAATATTTTGGAAACTTTCTACCTTTTATACATCCTTTCGTCTACATGTTTACTTACTACCTCAATGAAAGTCCCAACAAGACAAAAGACAAACACAAACATGCACAAGGGGAAACGGACTCATTTCACTTTCATTCAGCCTCGTGCCATGTTTCAGACTACCCTCTTTTCTCCTCACATCCATTCACCCCTTTAGCATGCAATTCTCATTTTAGATGCAAATTTTCATGTCCGTTTCCAATAGAAAAGGGAAAACTCATAGGAAACTTCTCATCTGGCTAGATACACACGTAAGTAAAACATTTCATGTTTTTCAAACATCTATTCCTCCTCTCTTGGCATATGAGAGAATGGTGTGTGTGTTTGTGTGTTGGTTGGTGGTGGTGGAAAAGGATCGAAATCGCGTTTCGTGTCATTGTTATTTGTTGATCTTATTAGAAAGGAAATTTCGAGTCAAGTTAACTGAAAAGGGGAAAGCAAGAGAGAGAGAGAGAGAGCTGTTTTTAGGCTTGTGGCGGAAAGGACGAAAGCAATTCAAGTTTTCTATCTGCTTTTGGATTTCCATTCAATAATAATATAAATTCTTGTTTGTATCATCATGTAATATTACTTCCATCCTCATAGGTACCCAAGAGAAAGCTATTCTATACTTTAAAATACTCTATTTTATATACCACACCATACTCGCTTTGGTATAATAATAAGAGGAGTTAAAGCCCATTACACATTGCCATCGCCATTTCTATTGCTATTTAGAAAACTAATAGAGATCATTTTCCAAAAAAAGGACTTGTTTTCATCTCCAGCTTTGGCCGGCTCTTTCACTTGAGCCAAACCAAGAAACACAATTTTCCACAGGAAAGGGTGCTTTTTCCTGTGAAACGTGTAGATCTCTCTGTTAGCTGTGTTTGTGTGTTATTACTACTTTCACCAGTGTGCCACATATTCTTGTCTAATATGAGCCTACAGAAAATAGTTATTCCGTCCTGCTGTTGCTACTTGAGAACGTAACACGCTTGACTCGATTTGATTCTCAATAATTCTCTCAATCCATATTCCATTATATGTTTATGTGCACTTCCCTATCTTCCCAAGACTAGACTTCCCAATTCAATTTCCCATTTGATGCTTATTTTTTTCCCTTTTGTAAATACCTACGTAAATGGAATACGCAAGATGAAGTAATACAAGGAATCTTCTTCCATAACGGGAGGGAGAAAGCTTATACAGAGACACACCAAGTTTATTATATTATTATGAGAATTACTTGACGCTTCTGCTTCCCTTATCTGAAGTATATATAAGAATCTGAGCATTGTGAGCAGCTCCAAACTGTTTGAGCAACACGTCGGAAAATTTCATTTCTTTCCTCTAAACTACCTAGCCTACCTATAACAACTTGTTTAATGTTGAAAGCGAAGAGAAAGTATTTGAGACCTGGACATTACCTACATATTCATCTTGGGATGGTTTTCGAGAGAAAAGTTGATGTTGTTTACGTGTTCGTTTTTTATACCTAGCCCTCTTTGAGTCTCTCTTTTTCCTTTTTGTCTACAACTTTTCAACAATTTCTTTCAAAGATATATATAAAGTGTTTGAGGATTTTATTGAAAGACGCTATCTTTGATTTTCTCGGAAATGAACTTAGAAAAGAAGGTAGAGGAGTCACAGAGGAAAAAACTTTTTACAGAAAGGATAACAAATGGAAAGAGAGCGAGGTTGAAGTAACAAGATTGATTTGATCAGGTATTCGTTAACAGTTCCTTTTGATAGAGTAACTGCATTGTTTCCTCTTCTGTCTAAAAGGGTAAACAATTTATTGATGAGAATCTTGAGAGAGAAAAATCCTTTACCTCTTTCGCCCAAGTGGCAACACTTCCTTTATTATCATCAAGCATAACTACTCTAGGATCGAATCCAGAAGAGGCTAAAGTTGGACCGAGATTGTTCACCAGGAACTTTCTCATGTCGGCTGCTTTCCATCCCATACAATTAAATGGCCACATTGGGACAAACCCGTTGAAAGGCTCGTTTCCTGTGGTGATCCCCCAGATATCAATGTTTTGTTTTTTGTAGTCTTCGAGAAACCTGAGAAAAGTCAATATATTTCTTGATAGTGGAGCCCAAGCGAGCATTTAAAGACTTGTAAATATAAAAGCTATAATACTTTGATGGGAGTTTTGAATAGGTTTTATATTGTTGGTGATGGAGGAGGATAATAGGATTAGTAAATTTACCTGACAAAATAATCAGCCCATTGCTGATAAAATTCTAATTTCAATTGACCCTTCCCATGAATCCTTCCACTGGTTTTCATCCATCCTGGAGCGCTCCAAGGGGACGCTAGTAATTTTATCTTGTGGCCGCTAAGAGACTGTGCCCAGTGTATGTATGGAATCTAGAGAGATGGTAATGATAAGCAAACAAAAAGGGTTTCACTATTTATGTATCCATTCCACAACTACTATTTAGTTTGCTAAATTTCCCAAGCAAATATATCAGCGGACAGATTTCTCCTGAAAAGTAGCCAACCTTCAAGTATCCACTTTAAATTAAAACATATCAAATATCCTTGACTCTATACTAGCCGGCGGACTCTAAGTATCGTAGTTAGAAGAACTAAGTGTGTACTTTCCGGAATGGTTACTGCAAGTATCTCGAAGCTAAAGAGACTTTGGGTTCTATTTGCAGGTTTAATGAACGTTCAACAAGGTTATCTATTAGAAATGTACATACTTTTATAAGTTAAGGATATTAAAGTGCACATTAAACACAGAGAATATGTATTTTTGGGGGTTTATTGAAATATTTGAAAGGGTACTCATGGTTGACATTTAAAAATAAAATTTCGTTTATTTTTGGGGGGTTTGAGTGCTCGGCATGCTCCCCAAACTATTTTGGATATTTTCTTCTGTTGTCTGTATTCCCAAATTTAGAGGTAACAACTGAAACATTATCCCATTCTCAATGGAATTTATATTTTCCCAATTTTCTCATAAATTCTCCTTACTCTCTTTTTATACAAAGTCTGTACATCAAAACTGATATGCAATATCTTTTCACTTGCGTATGACAGGAAATTGGTTACAAAACAATGTAATCCTTCAAAGGTTATGACCCCCTAAGTTAACAAGGACACGTTTGCGTAACAACTTCATTTGCTCATGAGTAACCTCTAATTTAATCAATGATACATCTATGCCTACTTCAAAAACAGTAATAAAATACGAGTTAAATTTTCCGCGAGAGTTTCCTACCCATTTATCAATATCCATTTTCATATATTCACAAAGATATCCACAACAAAGCAAACCTAAAATAGCCGAAAATGTCAAAAATAATATCCGTTTCC
This sequence comes from Sinodicranocentrus sp. ZH6, assembly GCA_027743935.1. Taxonomy (NCBI): domain Eukaryota; kingdom Metazoa; phylum Arthropoda; class Collembola; order Entomobryomorpha; family Entomobryidae; genus Sinodicranocentrus; species Sinodicranocentrus sp. ZH6. Next base: position 345 of record JAHZNA010000730.1, on the reverse strand, counting down.
ACTTCAAACTCAAGCCTTTGCCGTACCAAGAAATGTTTTGATAATGACATTCATGAGAAATGGGAAACTGGTAAAAACTTCTAAACTATATCAACTGTATTAACCAGGTATTACAGTTGAGGTTACTTTCAAATATAAAATCATACAAACAAGCCTTCCTATATTGCACACTTTAGAAAACAATGACTTGCCGAAATCTGACATTGCAAATAAAAAGCTGCTTTCTTGGTAATGTAAAACCACACTCCATAGTACGGCCATAGCAGCGTCTCACATTGAATTACTCCGACATTAATGAATGTTTTTCTCTGTGTGTAGCCATAGGGGAGAAAAACGAGTAGGGGG